>JAPYZF010000156.1:0-283801 GCA_030523045.1 Meteorus cinctellus
CAATGATTACTAATGTTGGAACTTTGAATTTTCCCTCCAAAAAAAACAACGATTCTGCTGCCGCCAAACGTCAGAGTTTGTTAGTCCGGATCCCCATTTACCCGGCGAATGCAAATAAGCCTGCATACTCCTTGATCACCTATGTTTTACAATTTGCATATACATATGTATGATTACAATTCCTGCGTTCCCATCATTCCGCTATTCCAAAACGTCTTCTTTCACAAAATGTAATTTTTCGCAATAAGTTTGCTGACAGCTGAGTACACCCCTGAAGATGATGTGAGAGGATTCAACGGACAATACTGATGATTAATTATTAATTCAGGTTATTGCACAATTTGGAACAGTAATTTCAAACATTTCTCAATCTCTAAATATAAACTGTTGTATTAGATAACATTTCCATGCACGTTACTACATTTGTCTATTAAATATTTCTTAATGTGATATCGATATTTCCTGCTGTAGATCGAATCGTTATTCCATGATAAAATCTACATTTTTGGAGTGCGCACGGTATATACAGAGAGAAGAATAGAAACAGGAGACGACGAAGACGAACAGCATATCCCTTCTGATTCTATACTTGTATCAATCTGAGGCAAGCCTGCCTGTATATAATTCTAGTTAAATTTTTATTTCAAAATGGCAGCCACCAGGAGATTGCGAAAGGTAATTCAAAGTTTCTGTCAATATTTGCGGGAATAATGCTCTTTTCGGAAATGTGTATGATGGAGTTACATACACTATTGATGTCGTTATCATAATGTGTTCATGGGTAATTCTGATGTGTTGATGTGAACTTTATTGGCGATGAACAATTTCTGTCGATACATGTAACCTTCATTTAATTTTTTTTCTCAGTTTGATCGTGTCAATTGACGACTTTATTCGATTTTGTGTATATTCACACAACAATAAGTCTGATTTATTGCAATTATTTTGGTGGATGAATATTCATTGTATAGTCGTTATTTATTTTTGTCATGTGATGTTTTCAGGAACTTGGTGACCTGAGAGCGTCGGCCATGAAGAATTTTACAAATATTCAAGTAGACGAGTCGAACATTCTCAATTGGCAAGGACTTATTTTACCTGTAAGTATAAAATGCGAGGTGCAGGATTGCATTGAGGAGAATTTATTTTGAATGTAGCTTTTTATCCGTTTGATTCATGATTAATTACTTGGACACTCGTGACTCATATCTTTAAATATATATGTATGTGTGTCATTAGTATATCAATTTCGTGCTCGACTCTAATGATGAATTAATGTTTAATTTATTTGTAGGATAATCCACCATACAACAAAGGTGCATTCCGTATTGAGATAAATTTCCCAGCTGAATATCCATTTAAACCGCCAAGAATAACATTCAAAACTAAAATATATCATCCAAATGTTGATGAGAAAGGTCAAGTTTGTTTGCCAATTATCACTGCAGAGAATTGGAAACCAGCAACAAAAACAGATCAAGGTAACAAATTTGTGTAACAATGGCATGAATGAATTTTCTGAAGCTTTGCAGTTGGGATTCATTTATAATCAATTTTCGTATATTATTTACAGTGATTCAAGCTTTAATTGCGTTAGTTAATGATCCAGAGCCAGAACATCCTTTGAGAGCAGATTTAGCTGAAGAATTTCTTAAGGATAGAAAGAAATATTTAAAGAATGCAGAGGAATTCACAAAAAAACATGCAGAAAAGAGACGAGAACCGTCATCATCAGCAGAATAACAGTGATTAGTTCTTACTCACCGTGATGCCTACGAGTTCTGACCCATAAGACGAAACAACAACAAGCAACCAATTTGTTCGATCGTTGGAAACCAAGAACCAAATCGGCGATCAATATTTCGGATATAGGCACAAGATCACCCTATTTCCCCACTTCATCTCCAAAAAGTGTGTATAGTATTGGTTTTAACGACGATGAGGACATGCAAATTATGATAATTTATCTACGAAAAGAAAAATGAAAGGATTAAGGAAAATGAACTTTGAAGATTTATCATAGAAGTACGAAGAGAAAAAATAACAGATACTGTATAATAACTGCTATTCAAGTGACGATAGTAAAAAAAAATATTTCTATATAATCATTGAAATAATAATCTAACTCGTGTTTTTTTCTTTTTCTTTTCTGCAGTTCAGTGTTACATTTACCAATATAATTTCGTATCATATATAAGACCATGAGTCGCAAAACAAACTGAAAAAAAATGCATTTAAATGCTTTAATAATGTAGTGCTATTCTTATACACATGAAAAATAATTTTCCACTCTTTTCATTTAGCTGTTAGCAATGAAAACAAAATCTAGATAAAATCGTGTGGATAAATTGATAATTACATTTTTTCTCATGTTAAACATGTGGAAAATTATCTACCACACAAGTTCTGTTATTTCGCCCCCTAGTCTCCCAATCTTTTCTTCATTGGTGTAGGATTCAACTAGCATTAAACAGTTTACTCCTGTTGTTTCTTCTTGTCGCGAACTTTTTCATGTAAAAAAAATCGTACTAGATGTGGTTGTGTGCCAAAAAAATTTTGTATAAAAGCGCGATGTTCATCTATGTCAATGCCAAAGACGATCGGTAATAAAAAAAGCAACATCCATACTTATAAATTTTGTGATTGAAAAGAGAAGCGCCGAAGTCGTTGTGCATAGCTTTGCTTATTATCCTTACGCGCTTTTGATTGTATATCTGTGTGAATATTTCGTGTGCGTGCCTCGTGGAATGGACACGAAAATGCTTTTGCAAATAAAGAAAATCTACAAAATGAACATACATAATATAAAAAGTATCATGAGCTGTTCATGTTTCCAACCAATCCAAAACGAGAACCCCTATTGTGAAACATCAACAAGAATAAAGGGAAATACACATACACACATGGAGCATATGCAAATATATATTTTGAAGTTTTGAATCGTTTGTTACAAAAAAATCTCGGAGTACAAAATCATATCAAATCTTCTGAGACGTAGTATCTATAATAATACTGACAGTGAGGATAGACCGGAAAGCAAAAACAGAATGTAAATAAACAAGTATAAATCTGCATCACAGACAGAATTTCGTCAACTAGTTCTAAATTTAAGAACTTTTATTGCAACAGAGTTTCTTTTTCATTCTCCTTAATTAAATGGATAAGATTATTCCATGAAAACCCATCGATTTCCTCGCACAAATCAATGACCTCTTCGTCTAAAATATCAAATAATTTTCGAAAGGGTTTAAATCTCAAAAGACTATTTTTATCGCCGATAATTATGAGTTTGTGCTTCGCACGTGTTAATGCAACATTCAGACGTTTATGATCACTGAGAATCTCATAATCATCTTTATTACGTTTTCGAGAATCGTTGTCACCAGTACGTGTACAAGTCAACAATATAACACTTTTATCACGTCCCTGAAATTGATCCACTGTATTGATCTCAATATCAAATGCAATTACACGTTTTAATAATTTGAGTTGCGCTTGATACGGTGCGATTACTCCAATATCTTCTGTTCTTATCCCTGCTTCTATCAAAACATTCAATAATCGTAATATAATTGCTGCCTCAATATAATTACTACAACGTGATGACTGATCGTTTCTCTCAAGTATTCTGTTCGGTGCATTTAATGTCAAATGCATGTTATGTGTTGTTTTTGTATTCAACATCACAACTGAATTTTCTAAATCGCAGCACAATGTTCTTCTTACCCATTTCTCGCATAGTTCGAGCACCTTTAAAACAAAACGATTTATTATTCGTCATCAGTAGTGTATATAGTTATAATTTCGAGATATTACCTCTGGATGCTTCCATTTCAACTTCGCATTTGCGATTTGCTGATTCCCTGCCAGGAGTTCGCCTTTATATGTCAATCGATTTGCCAAGTTCATTATTGGTTTATTCATCCGATATTGTTGCTTCAACATACGAGTATTGTTCACAGTATCCAATCGCGAAAATAGATCTTCATCCATACCTAATTTTCTACAAAATTCATTTATGATTATTGCAATTGGATTATTCATGTAATTTTTTCGTTAATTGGCGCTCACTTTAATTGTATCCTTGCCGCACAGAAATACAATGTCAATGTTTTTTAATTAATTCAACAGCATTAATGACAGAAAAAAGATTACAATTATGTTTACCTAGCTTCGTCGCATCTTACAACCGCGGGCAATTGTTCTGGATCACCAACAAGGACGAATTTAGTTGCATTATAAAGTGGTCGAAGTAAGATTGGTTGCATAGCTTGAGTACACTCATCAACCACACAATAATCGAAAATACGTTTTGATAATAATGCATGATGAGCACCGAGACAAGTGACTGCAACAATATTCTGAAAGAGAAATATATTAATTGATAAATCAAAAGATAAACAAATGAATATGCTTGACGAACCTTCTTCCTATATTTTGCGTCTAGTTGATCTGGAGTCTCACATTCATCTATTAGAGCTGCGTCAGTCTTACAATGCAAAGATGGATGAACTCGATTTTTCGAGCCCAACCGTAAAAAATCAATATCTTTTTCTTGCAATTTTTGCAAAACATTATCAACAGCTATATGTGTATGAGCAGTGATTAATACCGAGTGACCCAAATACGAAAGCATTTCAATTAGCGCAACGAGAGTTTGAGTCTTGCCCGTGCCCGGCATTCCCTTTATTAAAACAAAATGTGTCGAAGTGATAACAGCTTTCAATGCCTCTTGTTGATAATAATTTAATTGATTCATAATTTTCTCGCCAGTTCCTATCATCACATTATTCGGTAATGAATTTGTGAACGTTGCAGGTTCTTTATCAATAATGATTCGTCGCAAACGTCTTGTGATATCATTATCCGCAAGCATTGCTGCAATGCCACCTAAAGCTCGATATGGCAATGATGTGGATGGGAATTCATCTATATGATAATACGACATATCATTCCACTTTGAAATATCTTTCGCGAATAATAGAGAAATTGAATATTTGGTCACGATTGCAACACTACCACTAACAATATTCATTCTGATATCTGTACTTATCATAACATAATCATCGACAGCAAATACTTTTCGAAAATCATCAATTGGGAATAGATGTTTCGATTTTTCGTTTGGATCACGAGTGAATTTATGAAGATGCATATCATTGCTGAGGACAACTGGCATTTGGAGTTTCATATAAGTCAAACATGTTCTTCGTTGTTCTCGTTTTGTTGGTGGAAGTGACCATATTGCATGCTCTGTTTCAACATTTTTTTGGAATGAACTTTCCATTTGTATCAACGAAATCCAATTCACGACATAATCAATATGTTCGGGTGTTAAATCCCGTAAAAT
Organism: Meteorus cinctellus; assembly: GCA_030523045.1. NCBI lineage: Eukaryota > Metazoa > Arthropoda > Insecta > Hymenoptera > Braconidae > Meteorus > Meteorus cinctellus. The sequence goes on from JAPYZF010000156.1 coordinate 5,351, forward strand.
TGTCTTCTGTAGCCTTGAATGTGGATGGTTGTCGGGCAATGATAAATTTTCATCATCTCTTGCATAAACACAACAAATTGTGTTGAAAGTACATTGTTTACATGCTGATCTATGATGAATTGGCTCAGGTAGTTCAGGTAATTTCCATTTGGTAAATTTCATTGGCGACAAATCATCCGATTTTTCAGTGATTGTTGATTCTCGTGTTAAATAATAAGCCATCATGTTCCTCATCAACATCAAATCACGTTCTTCATTTCTTGTACTTTTTATTTCTTGCATAATATTTTCTTTAATGTATAGTAATAATCCAGATGATAAATCGTAGCCCAACATTTGCATCATCATGATATACAGATAGACTTGACCTTTGTGTTCAATTGAAAATGATGAACGGCCAGTTTTTATTTCAAGTGGCATTATCCCACGACGTTCATGAAGAGTTACTTCTACCGTAGCATCAATTTTACCTTTTAAACCCAACTTCGGCAGCCATACATTCTCTTCAATGTCCCGTACAGATTCAATTTTACCAGCAAAATTGTCATCCCACTGCTCTGGTTTATTCCCTTCAATGAAACGTGAAATAAATTCGTATATTTTTGGTATATATTCTGATACAATTTCTTTGAACTGTTTTATAGTTAAATCTGAAACATATAACAGGAGAATTGTTGATGGTGTTTTGAGAATTCGATCGAGCAATTTCCATATTCCATGCAGACTATAAATTTTTTCTTCCAATGCAGTTTGTAGCAACTCGTGAGTTATGCTACCGCATGTCAGAGCCGAATTATTCGGCTCCACATTCGGCAAACAATCAATTCCTGTGTATATGTTTTGAAGAATTCCTCTACGGTTGCAGAACAAACCCGAAACGACTGCTGTACCTGGCACCAATGTGTCTGGCTGTATAACGCACATACCATAGTCATTATTTATTACCCATTTATTTTCTAATTCGGAATATTTAGCTTTGATTATGACGAATTCACCAAGTTCGATTGTCAAATCACGCCAATTTTCAGCACACAAAACTACAGCAGTGTTTGGTAATTCTGGATCACTCACAGTCAAATCAATATATCTTAATTTTCGATTGATTCCAATAATTTTACAACGTGTAAACTCTGATAAGTCCAATGTATTTTCAATGGTACTTTCACCAAAATCATCGTCATCCCAATCATCACACAATATGTCATCGACATCTTCCAAGAAAGACGTTGCCGAAGCTGGTAATCCAGAATCAGCAGTGATTACTGCTGAGTTTTGACTGATCGATTGTTCTTTTGATGTTGATGAGGTCAATGAAGTTTTGTGTTTTTGTGGAACTGACGAAATACTTTCCGCACCTTCAGAATTATTTGTAATTGATCTAGTATCATTCTTGTTCTTGACGTTTTCGCCCTCGTCCGAGGTATCTGATAATAAATCATCAATACCCTGACAAAAATGTGTAACGCACGAGATAGGTTTTGAATTGACAGCGACTTGTGTTGAATCTTTTCTAGTAAATTGTTTCTTTGATGATGTATCTTTGACTGATGACAAATTCGATGGAATGTTAATATTTTCATCTTCAGGAAGATTAGTAGTCTTGCATATTGAATCATCCCCAAGTGTACCCGAATCGCTTGGAGATTCATCATCGTCTGAATCTGTCAATAGATCATCGATACCTTCAGAAAAATGTATATCGTTAGTATTCAATTCAGAATTGGCAGTGAATACTGCAGAGTCTTGACTAATAATTTCTTTTGAGGCTTGATTGTGTTTCATTGATGAATTACGTAAAGTATTTGAATTCTTCCGAATCAAATTCTCCACATCTTCATCAGTATATTCACTACATAATTCTCTGATCAAACCACTATTGTTGATATCAATGACATCGTCTTGATCTTCCTGAATTTCATTTTTAATTGGAACAAAATTGTGTCCTTTTTCTGTTGCTTCGTACAAATCTTTCTCTAACTTTATTGCACTACTTATCCTGCCATGATGCTGTTCATATTCCTTAGAGGAGACTGCAGTGGTTGACTGCCTGATTTTTTGTGAATCATCTGAATCATCACTCGTCAAATCAATGCATTCATCAGTTATAAAGGGCATGATTTTCCTGATTTTTCTCTGAGATATTTTAACTATCTCACAATCAATGACTGGTGATGGTTCTCTTGGACGTTTATTCATTGTATTATTTATGTAATTTGTATCATAATCATCCAAATATTCTAACGTTACCGATTGAAAAACCTAAAAATGTAAAATAAATTTATTCAATGGATTCATTCGGTGTCAAAATCAACAACTACATTCTCATATTGTTTACATACAAGATTATTGATATTGAACGATTGTTCCGTGATTTCACTTCATTGTATTCACCATTAATATAGATGACACTCAAGACCTTGCAAATAATTGTAATTTCGTGTCTCCTTCATAAAAATATTGTGCCAGTTTTGTCTGTGTCTGAGTTCCATGTGACATTGAAACAAAGGAATGGAAATGTGCGCGAAAACTGTACGACAGATTTTTTTTTTTCTGTTTACCAACGAAAAGAAACGAAAACATTTCAGAATAATCGACTGGAAGAAGCAGGGACCAATCAGCTACAGATGATGGTTGGCGCCAATTATGAAATAGAATTTTGTAATCATAGGAGCTTTATTTAAATATATTTTTCCTGTCAGGTAAAAGATCACCGCAATATCAAAATACGCTTTTAACGTTTATCAGCAATTACCGATATTTGATAAGAAATATTTGAAGTCATGAACAGCTTCATGCTTGCCACGATGACGAAATTAAAAACTCCGAGCATGATCGACTTCATCCGACTTCTCGATTCCACCTACATCCACCAATCAACTCGTTCTCATGCTCCCCGTTCATATATAAACACCGCGAATGTGTACAATTAAGCAGTCACAATATTACAGTGGTAGCGGCAGTGGTAGCGGTGTGGCTTCAGAAAAGGTAAGGAAAAAGTAAAGCACATAAACATAACCTCACTTCTGAGAACAACATTATTGAATGTCAGAGTACACAAACATTGTAACATTGAAAACAATATTTACATTAATGATTAAAATTCTTGTTTTAAGTTATGATGCAATTCAAAATGAAGGGACAAGATTGAATAGAAAGATCAAAAAAAAATAATGGAGCGGAATAAACCAGCAATTATTAGCCGTGCAAAGAGTAAAATTGCACAGCATCCAGCGGATTTATTTGCCTTGGGCTCGAAGAGTAGTCGAGGTGAATCTCTTGAATCAAAGAGACCTGGTGTAATTCATGGTAAACCTAGTACATCATCATCATCAAATTCAAGTTCAGAGAGAAAGAAGGAAGCTCCTGCTGGTTCATTACAATCTTTGATACCGCAAAAAAAGCCAAAACTTGCGACGCATGTATCACACAACAGACCACAAAATTCTAGTGCAGAAGCATGGGAGGTGGTTGCACTTGATTGTGAACCGGCTGATCTTGTGCCAATGGTACTTGAGGCGAATGATAATGATGAGGGTGACAAGGTAATTGGCATGATTTGTGGTGCTATAAAAACATTGAAGAATCAAAGATGGAAACCAGATACTTTACTGTATATGGGCTTGATGTATTTAGCAAAAATTCGTCCATCAATATTTTCAAACGACTGTATATTACACGCACTATCTTCATTACTGAAACGTGATCAAGCACACAATTTCAAGAGCAAAGGTAATCCATTGGTTCCTGTTTTGGCAGCCAATTTATTGATGCGTGGTTATCATGAGAAGAAAAATTGGCCTGATATTTTCGTCAAGTTGTATGTTGAGGATGCATTAGGCGAACGTGTATGGGTAGATCATGAGGAATGTAAAGGTTTCACTGATAATATTTTAACGGGGTTCAATACAAGACATCCACCAAAAAGCGCATTACAACATGAATTATCTGTATTGGCGCCACGTGATTGTCACAGTCCATCAACAATGGAGGATGAGGATTCTGGAACATCTATTATTCAACTCACTGGTGATAAAGATAAATCTGAATTTAATGTGAGACCACGATACGCTCACTGTCTAGAGAATGTCGAAACAATCGTTCTTGATGCTGTCAAAGAACAATTAAATCGTCGACAACCTGAAGCAATAACTAAGAATTTTTTGAAATTACTCTCATCTGCATGTGGTTTCGTTGAAATACGTAATATTTCCGTGCCACGATTGGAAATGTGGTTGCACAATCCAAAATTGATGAAACCTGCTCAAGAATTGTTGATATATATTTGTTACAACTGTACAACGCACACACAACGAGATGTTGAAGTTATCAGTCAATTGGTAAAAATGCGATTAAAAACTAAAACAGTCGTTAATTTATATTTGAGTGGTGTTAAAGAATTGATTGGTCTACATCCAGAGAATTTATCAACGATACTGAAGCATACAATTTATAACGAATTATCTAACGCGAGAAATCCCAATAATATGGCAATATTGGCGGTAATATTCCAGAGCGCAGGTGAAGCATCAGCAAAACTATTGGCAGAAATATTTCAAGACTTATTAATGAATCGTGAGGATTTTTTGAGACCACTACGTGCATTATTCCGTGAAATTGTTCGTGTATGTCGTCATGATATCAATATGATAACATTAGCACGTACATTAATGGCAGAGCGACCACAAATCGCCCAACAGTTGTTAACGTTTGAGTTCAAAGACCGAATGTTCATGTCAATCATAGATTTATTGTGTTTGTGCATGTTTTTGGCAATCAGCCCACAAGTGAAAGAGGCAGTAGTACTTGCCCAAAGAAGCGACAAAAAAGATCTCGCATTGCTGAGACAATTCCAAACATTAGTAGCTACGATTCAATATGATACAACTGCATGGCTTCAAACTGCAGCTCAACAGACTTACGGAGTTGGACGAAATGAAATTTTACATGCAACGCAAAAGATTATGCTTTTAGAATCGTCCGAGCAGTATTATAAACTTGATAATTGGCCACCAGAAACTGACCGTGCATCGTTTATGCGTATTGTTTGTGAAGTACCTTTGCTACAGAGTACATTGTTACGAATACTCATGATGGGATTTTCCAAAGAAAATGGTATAACACATTTGGAAATCCTCGACATTACAGATCAATTGATTCGACGTGCTGCTGGGAATTCATCTGAACATTTCCCAATGTTACAAGCTGATGAAATAAATATAATTGAACTTATTTTCAATCTCTGTGTTTATCAACCACCTGGTTCGATAAATATTCCATCAGGATATGTGCCACCGACATTGGCAATATCAAATCTTTACTGGAAAGGCTGGATCATGTTATTGACATTGGCAGCCCATAATCCTTCCACGATTGGCGCGATTGGTTGGAAACGTTATCCAATTTTACGTACATTTATGGAAATGTGCATAACAAATCATTTTTCATATCCACCACCAACAATGGCCTTGCCAGAGGTGATCGAACAGGAGCGTGCCAAAGAAATGCAGATAGAGGCATTGGAAAAACAGGAGATTTTGGAATACGAATCACATTTGGCCGCGGCCTCTACTCGTGTACAAATTTCGGAATCAAACAGTCTACTTTTATCGCAATTGATAAATATGGATCCTACGGGAATAGCACGTCGACCACCACCAGCTGTTCTTGAGCAAGTTCAATCATTGAACATATCGCATCGCCTCGGACATTTACTTTGTCGCTCAAGAAAACCTGATTTTCTATTGGATATTATCCAAAGACAGCAACAAAGTACATCGCAAAGTATGCCATGGCTGGCCGATCTCGTACAAAACAGTGAAAGTTCATTAAGTCAATTACCTGTTCAATGTTTATGTGAATTTTTGCTATCAACAACTGCTCAAGCTGTTGACAAACAACCGCGCCAACAGCAATTGTTGGTACATTTACAAAAATTACTAACAGATCCTACTGAAGACCAACAGCATGCATGTGAGGTACTAGAATATTTCTTGCGACGATTGAGCAGTCAGCAGAGCAATAGTCGTCTGCAAGCTATCACTGGATTGAAATTAGTATTGGAATCAATTCCACTCGACGAAGAAAATATGGAGGTCGATAATGATACTACGGATAAAGAAATTTGGTTGTTACGCAAGTTGCCATCGATACCACATTTCAAGGCAGTACGTTCATTAGTGTCAACCGCATTAAGGGGTGCTTGTCAAGTAGAAAACAATCCAGAATTAGTTCGTGCATATATTGCTTATCTCGCTGAACATACAGTAGACGATGATTTGCATGAACTTACTGATCTCGCCAATGAAATTTCGCAATTAGTCGTCGAACGAAGTACGATAACCGCCGCTCTTTTACCTGAACCGGACAACGATTGTCCTCATGCTAAGCAAACGTTGCAAGCATTCAAAGCTATCTTTTGTAACTATTTAGAGAAAGCACGCTCACCCCGTGGTGAAGGTTACACTTGGTCTGAAAGTCAAGATCAAATATTAGTACAATGGAATACCGGTGAAGAATGTACGATGCATATATTAGTTGTTCATGCAATGATCATTCTTTTGACTTATGACGTTATTGATGAACGTGGTTTATCGAATGAACTGTTGGAAACATGGTTCCCAGAAGTAGGTGAACCACCAAAACCATTTTTAGTTGATACAAGTGAAGAAGCATTACTTATTCCTGACTGGTTGAAATTGAGAATGATTCGTAGCAATGTGCCTCGATTGGTTGATGCGGCTTTGAAAGATCTAGAGCCTCAACAATTGGTATTATTTATCCAGAGTTTCGGGATCCCTGTTTCGTCAATGAGTAAATTATTACATACATTGGATGTAGCGGTTCAGATCGATCCAAGTTCTGTTGGTGACGCCGTTCTTGACAAAACATATATGGCACAATTGGTTAAAGTTCAACATCGACGTGGTGCGACGGGTGGACTGGTGTTTGTTCAAGTATTGCAATTATTAGAACCACAATTGCCTGATGGACCGGTAGTAAATACGGAAAAATTACAGGAACCGTTGCCACAGAGTGCAATGGTTAAAAAACAATCTGTTATTCAATGCTCAATCAAAACAGATGTTCCACATTTGATTAATAAATTGTTCATTGAGAATATACCGATAGCCCAAAAAGCTGAGGCGTACCATCGTTTGCATAAAACTCTTGCAAAAGACTTGCAGAAATCATCAAAAGAAAGTGGTGCTGTGGTTTTGGCTGTTCAACATATTTGCAGTGTATTGAGTTCAATGCAAGTAGAACAATTTTTGGCATCGCTTGTTCATATGCCACAATATTCATGTACATTAATGAGAATCATTTTACTACCATTGAAGAAGCCAACGACAAGTAGCCATGTGATAGATTTGTGCCGCAGTATGTGTCTGAATCTTATATCGTTGATTGGCGACGTCAAGGCACCAATTCTTTCGATTTTGCATAATTTTGTAGATGTCCATAAATCAAAAATGAGGCGACGGAAAGAATTAATTATGTTTACGCAAAATCATGAACCGAAAACTATTTTGGAAAATACTGATCCAATCAATTTGGAGAGTGTTGGTGGCACGTTATTGGATATTTGTTTGAAAGAACAGAAGAATGATGTTTTAGTTGAAGCAATGGCTAAACTATTGGTGTCTGACAGCAATGAGGGCCTAGTTAAACCTAGAACAGGATTATTGATTGATTGGATGGCGTCAATAGAACCAGAACTTATTGGCGTTTGCCCTACATTACAAATGAAATTGTTATTTGGTAAAACACAAGTACATATTAAAACAGATGACGGCATTGCTAATTCTCATGCTTGTCGACCATATTTGCTGACATTGCTAACTCATCGAGCGAGTTGGGCGACATTATATAAATGCGTTCGACATTTATTGGATAAATGCGATGATGGTTATGACCCAACAGCTGTTCTGGATTTCTTATGGGCCCTCACATGCAACCCTAAGTTATGGCAAGGTCGCGACAAATTCACCCCGAAACATTATGTTCCAGAAAATATTCTGCTTCTCACAGATAAGCAGCTCCTCACATTGGTGGCTTATTTAGTTGCTGAGGCTGTCATTATTCATGAAAGGCAAAGTCGAAATACTGCATTGACACAAATGGAATCTCGTTTGGATTTGCTTCAACATTGTTTATCATCCGAAGAAAAAAGCACTAGTAATGTCGTTGAATATTTAGCTGAGCGTATGATGAGCAATGGAAATACAGTTGAATCTGATATGGCACATCAATTTCTCTTACATTTGTATATGAAAATACCAAAAGTTATTTGTTTCCTGAATGAATTTCAAACAAAAAAATTTGTAGGAACAGCAAAAATTACAGATTGGACTGGATCAGTATTAGATTGTATGGGTCATTCATTACTAACTGCAATGGCTGCAACACCAAGGCAAAAATCATGGGCCTCAAAGTCTCAAGAATTCGAATTATGTGCGAGGAAAATGGCAGCGGTTCATCCAATACTTGTTTTGCGACAATTACCAATGCTTGCATCATCATTGATGGGCCGATCGTATATAGATTTGAGTGAATTTCGATCAGGGCATCATCATACATTATTCGTACAAGTAATGGGTATACTGGAGCTATTACAGCCATACTTATTCAATGAAGAGCATCGTGAAGCCCTTGAAGATACATTGGAAAATTACTTCCAATGTTTCCAAAATTATGGATTAGTGAAAGATCATCATCTTTTAACACCACTACTGAGTCGATTTGTAACATTACTGCAAGCATACGTTGCCCACGACGCCCAACGAGCTCTTAAATATTTGCATAATCATGTTCAAGTTCTACGTGAAATTCATTCGGTGTATCCCAGCTTGATGAATTTGAGAAATTTAATTTCAACGATTCCTGGTCCAAGAGAAGGAACAAATGGCGAAGAAATATTTTTAAGTGGTCCACCCCCAACAACACAACTAGAACCCAACTTACCGCAACATTGGCCATCGCTTATAGCCACCCTCAGCAAAATGCAAGGCGAAGGTAAGCCCGACTTATCCGAATTTAATTTTATATTTAATATTTGGCTCAAAATGATGAAATAATACTTGACATTTGCAGATGTATTTTCTGCGCTTCAAGAAATTGAACATTTTTCCTCACGTAAACCATCAGTGCTCGAATTCGTTACTGACAGTATCACTGAACTATTAGTGTCGCCACAAGGCAATGTGAGATCGTTGGCACATTCACTTCTGGCACGAGCATTAAAACACCGACCAACACCAAATCCAAATATACTTTCGGCGTTCCAACGGTGTTTGGATAGCCCGAGATCAGATATTTTGATGTCGGCGTTGGATAGACTGCCGGACATGGTCCTATGTATGCAAGGTAAATATTCGATACTATTGTTCAATCAGATTATTCAGAGAATTAAGCTTAGAGAATTAAATTGAGTAAAACGATTGTTTTCATTGGTTTTCCAGAACATGCTCTCCCATTGATGCGAAAAGTATTCGAACTAGGCGTCAATTCAAATGTAAATACAATACCATACATTAATAAGAGTATTGCCCTATTGAACATACAGCAAGGCTGCTGAGGGGAGATTGCGAAATAAATTGTTATATAAAATATCAAAGAGATGGAAGAAATATATAAAATTTTCTTTTATATTAAATATGTCTAAATTAGTTTATTAAAAAATGTATATGTACAGAAGAAGAACAGCACTTCTTTTTATTCAATTGGAACTTAAACAGCAATGTGAAGAGCCTCACGAATTAATTACTCTACCTTTTTATGTCAGTCAATTGTAATTTCAAATGCTCTTGGTGGAATATCATTGACCGTGTATGCTTTCATAAAACAACTGATTGCTGCTCGTAAATCCCAGGCAGACTTCAGGAGGAATTCTTTCGAAAAGCTTGTATTCATTGTTGTAACGTTGGACAAAAATTTTATTAAATCATTTTTTTCACCTTCACTCATAATGGTCGGCTCAAAATACGGAATTCGATCCAGACCAAGTTTCACATCATTGCCTTCCATCATCATGGCAAATCCACTTTGAATATGATATTGATCGTTAACAATCCGATATTCATTGTCCTCTTTTTCAACGATGATGAATGTGCGATTAAACAAGAGCGATATTGGAAACTCACGATAAAAAAAAGATCCTTGAACGGATATAACTAAATGATTAGTTCCCTGATGAATTAAATCAACAGCAAAATTTTTATATTCATGAAATGTTGGTGGTACACGTCTCAGACAATCAATGATATCATTGGCACCGTGGACCAGATATTTATGGCATCGTGAATAGTCAACCACTTTCAATAAGTTTCGATTTATATTTATGAGTTTCGTCAATTGACGATGGCGAGGATTAGCAATATCACCAACAGTTGCAGAAAAAAATGAATCTGCTTCATAAAGACCATGCATATCATGCCTGTCTTTTTGATCAAACAACGTAAAATAGTGTTTGACGAATTGTTTTACCAAACTCATACGTGATCCATCGCCCATATAATACGGCTGCGTCATTGGAATACATTTTTGTTCCTGGTCGACAATTGCACCATCCAATTTCTGAAGATGTGGAAATATATATTTAACAGCTTTAACATAATCTTCTGCTTTGGTGAACTGTGTACAAACCGGATTCCCATCCAACCACAATTCCGTAATTTTGAAGTCAGTAAAATAACGCAGGTAATCAAGATTTTCAATATTATTGAAACTTAAATCAAGTTTACTCAAATTATGATTGAGTAACTTCTCATACAACATCACACCTTGTAATTTATTATTCCGTAAATTCAATTCTTTAATTGGTATTTTATTATCACGTGGGTTTCCAATTCGCACTTTGCAGCATCTCAACACAAAAACAAATACACCAGGTGATGATAGTGGACAGTAGATTGGTTCAAGTGCTTTATTATGTTCAAAATCTTCAAGATTCAAATATCTCTTCAATGGATCCCACCGTGACTGTAGTGCATCCGCTATAACACGATGTGGATTGATTTGTAATTCTTGCATATTAATAAACCCAAGAACGATATCCATCTTTATAACTTGCCCTTCTGATAATGTTATTAAGAAACCTTGTCGCACAAGTGTTTCAATAGCTGCTATACTGCATTTTGCAAGAAACGTACCTTTCTTTGCGCTATCAACCTTGTACATTACCGGTATCAATACTTCAGGTCGACATATTGTCATTACAGCATCTAGAATCACTTCTTTTTCATAATCTGCAGCATTAAATATTATAAATTTATGCCACAAATCTTGTCTTGCTGCTAATGCAAGTTCGTGATTGTTAAATGATGGCTTCGCGTGTGTAAGTCGTAATGGCTCCCAAATTGAATTACTCATTGATTTAGATGTTGAACTCATGCTCACAGTTGATTAATTCCAACTTATATTTTTTGACAGTTCTTATTTATTAATCATGTGATGATAAACAAACACTTTCCAATTTTTTTTAGGTTAGGACTGCCCAAACAAGTGTTTTGTATTCGTTTTTGATTGACAATAGACTTATGTGAGCGCTAGCAACGTTGTCATCATGTAATCCAAAAAAGGCGGAATTTTTTGAATGCGAATGATACTGACGATCATCAAAATTTTCAATTGTTTATAGGAGAATGGTTTTTGTCAATTAATTATTATATTAGTGGGACTGTTGAGGTTTAATTTGTGATAATGATCACATATGAATTTAGTGAGTTGGTTTAAATATATTATTTTTCATCTTTATTTGCTTGACATCAATTTAAAATTGTAACCTTGGATACATCGCTGTGAAGACATCAAGCCATGAAATGAGAATGATAATTTGAAATTATTTTTATATACGAATTAATCAACAATTAATCCCATTCACATGTTGGACAACACTATTAACTTTTGTTTCCAACTTTTTAATGAAATTATTCATAGTCATTTGAACATGTTTCATTCTAAGAATTTTGGTCTAATTATGTGCTATTTACAATACGGATTTCTTATACTTTACTCGTCAACATGTAAATTTGACACATATACTTAATTATCTCAAGGCAGTTGAAAATTTTGATAGAATTACAATTTATTTAAAATCACAATGAAAATAGATGAATATATGAACTGCATAAATGGTGACGATATCGATAAATTAAATAGTGTCTTATTTTATCCAACCGAGTTACCAAATAAATTATCCTCAAAAATTTACGAAGCACGATGATTTTTGGCAGTGTCTAGCAACTAATTAGATCATAGATCTATCGTGAACATTTCTCATACTATTTTTTGTTTTTGCCAAGCTGTGAGTGTGAAACCAAAACGTTAAAAGTCATTACACCTTGCGTAATTCTTTATAAGAACAGCATGAATGTGAAAGCATAGTTGATCAAAAAAAAAGACAATTATATCTAACTCTGTGAGTATGTGCTATCAATTTCGTCGAAGCTCATTGCGTAAATTGCCGCAGCTATGTCCACACCTTATTCTCATATTGAAAATATGTCACGCTTTTTTTCTCATACATTTGTATAATTCGAAAATATTTATCGCATTTGTATAGAATTCGAGTAACCATCAATGTACACGCGAAATATAATCCATCAGTTCGAATGAACAATAAACACATCTAAAATCACCAATACAGGTGAAAGACAAATTGAATACTTTGGAATAAAATATTTAATCCCTCCAATCACATAGAAAAAGAAAGAGATTGATTGCGAACTATATGAATCTCTCAGATCATCGCTCGAGTTGAAAATATTTATATAAATCTATTAATATAATATCATTTCGTTTTGTTTCTTTTTCTGACAATTGTCGATGAATTATTTATACAGAATTATCCAGACTATATTTCTTTTTTGTTTGTGATGAAAATTGCTGCGTAGAATCAATTGCTCATCAGTAGGAGAATATATATATGTGATAGAATGAGATATAAAATGACGATTGATGATACGAAAAATTGATTTAGACTCATATAACTTTCTTAAACGAAATTTTCTACCCCCCCAAGTATTAGATATATGGTGAGGTTATAACGCGAGCCATGGATGATTACGAATAGATTCACGACTGCGATCACCATAATCATAAGTTAGCTCAACTCCAATTGGAATATCATCCTTAGCTGTTAATACTAAATGCGGTGTATTTCCAACTTCAACAACACGAGCTATCAAATTGCCGTTACGACAATGGTTCACCAACCTACCTAATTTATCAGTCTCAGCTGTGGCATCAACACTGGAACAGATTGAATATGAATTACATTCGGATTGACATCAGATTAAATGCAAACTTTTGATAAAGTAATGATATATACTTACCAATACTGATGATTACGATGCTGGAAATAATACATATAACAACCAGTATTTTGATCTTTCGCATATTCAGCTTCACGGGTTTTAGCTTCTATTTGATCAATTAAATCGCCGGCATATTCAACAACAAATTCACCTTTTTTAAATTCACGTGTCGTTATAACGCCTCGACCTTTACCGAGAAAAACCTTGACTTCCAATCCATCTTCAACTTCACACAGCACTTTATTTTCAAGATCACGTTGTTTCTCTTCGAGCACAGTCTTTTTACATTTCCTCACACTTCGTCGTACGGGAAAATATTCAGTTACTTTATGATTCTGATTCGCAATACTGCTCTCAGTTGATGTGACATATTTCAATTTTCCACGACTACGAGAAGGGATTTTCTTGTCGTTTGATTTAACACTAATTTGACCAATATCGAATGGCTTTTTGTCTACATCATCGGTTGAGCTTCTCGTATCTGAATCATCGCTCTGATTATCTTGCATATTGATACGATGCGGAGTTGGTGGACCATGAGTCTAAAAAATTCAAAATTCGCTGCTCATAATAGGGATCTGAATCATACGATGAATGAAATAATGTCCATACCTGTGGCGAGAAATACGATGTGATACATCCTGGTGATTTCACCGAATTTTTCACCAATGTTTTAGATTCCGGAGTTGAGTTTATTTTAACATGTTCTTTTTTCTGCATTCCATTTTCCAATTTAATTTCTTTCTTCAATGGTGACATTGATGTACCGTTGACACCATTCAATTTTGGTGCCCGTTTTCTCCAGCCTACGAAATTAACATGAAAAAAATATATTTAATCCTAACTGTTCGAAGATAGCGCGCGTTTTCATCATAACCTATGGCGTCCTTATTGATGCTATGTATTGAAATTCTACAATAATGTACCGCCATCGCAATAATTATGTACTATTATATACAATAATTGTCAGCGATTCATATTTTCATGAATGAACATGATATTTTCCCAATAAATACAAAATAAAATGATTCAATCTTATTGTGAAATATGACAATAATAGTCAATAACTGAGATTATTTCGTAAGAATTTTTGTCGGGATCGAAATTAATCAAATATAACCTCGATAATTCTTCGAATATCCCATAATAATTAATAACTCCACCGAACAAGAATATACTTGCCTTTCACCATGTTTACTACTTCTTTGTTTTGTGAGTCGATGGCACGTTTACTTTTTTCTTTAGTTTACGTACACAGACCAGTGGAATAAGCCGCACTAACACGCTTTCCTCCTATAGTATAAAATAGATGAGCTCTCGGGTGACGCCATTTTGATGCCGAACAATTCGTTACGTGATTGGGCAAATCAAAGAATAATTCGTAACGTTGATTGGTTGATCGCAATACAGACCCATCTATTATGTATATATATTGAAAGCCTAAAAAATTCATGAACGTTCATTGGTCGAGTATTGTCCACCATAATTGGATTTTATACAAAATCCAATTATGGTAGACATTAACAAAGAATACTCTCCCATAGAAGTTCATAAGTCCATTTTTCGCGTACCCTGAAAAGTTTAGTACCTACCCTGAAAATCAGAGGTCGGTACTTGTTCAATGCCGGTATTTAAGGTATTTACCAGAAGAATCAACGCAGTCGCTCACAGCCGAAACACTTCGACGTAACAGAGTGCGAATGAATGACGTAAGGCAGCGTAACCGAGTGCGAATGAATGGATCTCTGAGGGGTCGCATCAATTCAATCATAATATATGCTTTCATACAATTCATCCGCACTCTGTTCTGCCGCCTTTTCGATTGGTCCGGTTCCTGCGGTTCCATTTCATCAACCATGAACTATTTTTGATTCCTCGTCTAGATGGGCGATCCGACTTTATCTTTCTGATTACCGACATCAAATTTAGATCGTTCCCGAACTATTGTTGCCGAGTGTAAACAAGATCACTTTAAAGATAACGTAGAACTCATTGTACGTGTACATTACATGAGAATTTGAGATTCCAATATCAGTGCGCTTTACACAGCGTAAGGTTTGATAGGACAGAAGTTTTCTTTTGTACGTAACATTGGAATATTTATTAACAAATAAATGGCGAAAAAATCGGAAGCTGCAGGTTGGGAAGGTAATGATGATATTTAAATATCACAAGCAATGATCCATGCATTTGATTTCACTATTTCAATCGGTAGATATGGTGGCCAATAAGTTCAATAATATTATACAAACGGAGAAACTACGTATGTAGTTATTCATATGAATTTATGGAATTAGGTACATGGTGTATTGTCAAGATTTTGACATTGACATTAGCAATTGTTATGAATCGTATCACAATGATACTTCAGAATGAATACCTCAATTGATATCCCCTCTTTAAACAATATGAAGAATACATTTCATCATCTGCATAGAATTGGCCATATTTATTGTTGATCTATTTATTGACTATCTTTTTCTTTTGATAGACCTCAGAAAGCAAGCGAGGCACTTGGAGAATGAAATTGATGCCAAATTGGTGGCATTCAGTAAACTTGGTGTTAATGCTGGGTCCAGTCATTCCAGTGCTGATACAGTACCACTTCTGGATGAGGATCATGTATTTGATAATATGACATCAGAGATTGAGTCACTTCTCGCTAAAGTATGGAAGTGTTTCTTTTTTTAATGAAACTCGGTATGAACTGAATTGATAAATATTCTTACATTGGAAATAATTCTCTAGCTGATGGATATTAATGAACGAATGAGCGGGATCCAAGCAAATGGTGCCGCGATGTTGCACACAATGCAGAGACATAAAGAAATATTAAAAGACTATAAATTGGAGTTCAATAAAATACAGAATAATTTTACTAGTCGAAAAGACAGGGAAGATTTGCTGGGAAGTGTTCGTAAAGACATCGAGTATGTATTTGATAGAATTCATCGATATTGGATTGATATAGCTTTGTGGAATGAACTCATTTTTTTATCGTTTCTTATATTTGACTATTACAGCAATTATAAAAGTGGAAGTGGCCTCAATCGCCGCGATATGTATCTCAAAGAAAATCAACACATCCACAAGTAAGCAATAAATTGGAAAAGATACTGAATGTTCTTTAACATGACCGTGATTTTGAATATCGTTCTTAATATTTTATCTATTTCTTTGATCCGTAGCTCTGATCGTTTGATCAACGACCAAATAAGCATTGCAATGGAAACTCGTGATCATTTGGTAACACAACGGCAAGCATTCAAAAAAATTCAAACGCGTTTCAATGATATTTCAAATAGATTCCCAGCTGTCAATAGTCTACTTCAAAGGATAAATTTGCGTAAACGACGTGATTCATTAATTCTTGGGCTTGTCATTGGATTGTGTACTTTTTTAATGTTGCTTTATGCTTTTCACTGAATACTCCATTGATATATATAATTAATTATTTCCTCTCTTCCTTCTGAGAAACGGTTCGAGGTTTACCTTCAACATAATCACTCAACACGAAAAAAAGCACCACAAAAAATCCATTCCTCCTGCCAAAATGTTCCACGAAATACTGTTAATTAAATCTCACGAATTACGAAAAGTGAAACGAAATTTACTGATTGATAATGGTATTTGCGAAGCATCTATTATGATTATATTATTGATGTTGAAAATGGGAGATGAAGAAAAATGGCATAGAATTATTATGATAAGAAGCGAAATCTGTACATATATTTTATACTATAAATATTTGAGTATACTATGAAAACTCATGTAGCATGGAATTGAATGGAGCTGTCATTAATAAATGTCATTGACACTGTATAGTTGAATTCATAAAACAAATCAAATAAAATTATTTTGAGAATTTTCTTTCTCTTCGCCTCTTTCTCATCACAAATCTACTAGATCTGTTGAAAACATTTTGGAGATGTATCATCAGCTAAAACATATATTGATATTCATATTCAACTGATACATTTATACATGTATACACATACACATACATGCATACATATCTTTTATTTGTTTATAAGTTAGGTTCGTTTTGTTTTCATTTTCGTATAACATTCGAGATGTATCGCGCTGTATATATTTGGGTGATGCAGAAGCAATTTAGGAAGATGATGAAGAGCAGTAGGTTGGAATTTTTTTTCACTGAATCATGTGTGCGATTTCCTGTATCTTTTTTTCTTTTAACCAGATATGTACTACACCTTATATTTATCACCCTCATATCTCCACGCGTCAATGAAACGACATTCTGGATTGACGCACAAATTGCGTTGTAATATATTAGACAATAATAATGTCAATTATTATTATTATTTCAACTATAATCATATTATTAAAATACGAGTGGGAAGTGGGATGGAGTGAATAAATTTTGAATATAAAAATTATTCATTATAGCGTGCGAAATTGATTCTGAAATCATATCTTCTGTTTACTTTGAAGATGATTCGTATACAGAAAAAAAAGAAAAAGAAAAATAAATTGCAGATTGCGTTGAGTATATAATGTACTCGCAGTCAGCATTTGAATTGGGAAAAAAATAATTTTTCGCATATCCATATGAATCGAAATGAAACGATTAATGTATCTATTCGTCTAAACATGAGGGGCAAGTTTGCCTCTCGGTCGTTATTTTTTCCTTTCTCACACTCTCGATTTCACTCACTCATTCACTACTGTTTGAATGTTGTTTTTTGTTTGTTTTCTTTTTTTAATATAAATATATCATTACTTTATTATTGAATTCTAATTTAAATGCTAAAATTATTTATCGTAGCAATTAGATCGTCGGTGTTTATGAAATTCATGAAGATAATATTTAATTTTTAAGATTGTATGCGTAAGAGTGATAACATATATACTAATAATAATAATTAATAATAGTAATGGTGGGTTACTAGATTTTGCCCTTGGTAATCTAGTGTTGATTAAAAAAATGAATAATGTAAATTAAATTGAACGAATACTATCATTGTCATCACCAGTCAGAAGTCCAAGAAAAAAAAGAAACAGGAGAAAAATACAGAAATAATGATATTAGGAAAAGAACCTTATGATAAATGATTGCTTATTTTTCTCCTTCTAATTCATTTTACACCCTTGGGGTTTGTTCTCTTTTTTTTCCACTCTATCTCGTTTTTTCAATTAAATATTTCATAAATTTACCATTCATATTATAATTGCGCAAAAGCATCAAATTCAATATTAAACAAAAAAATAGAATAGCAAATTAGGGGGGAATATGGAACGTGTATATTTATTTGCGTAGGAGATCCCAATTTCAATCATACACGCGCGCGCCCATACGTTCTAAATCGTATACAAACGAGGAAATGAAAAAGAGGAAAACTAAAAGCGAAGAAAGGTTCCTATTGAATTTGTTGTCAGAGTCTATTCACGTGGGTGCGCACGACATTACTATGAATTCAAGGAGAGAAGCAACATCGCAGAGACACGATCGTATCCATATCGACACCATGTTCTTGTGTTGTCTATATGTGTATATGCTTATATTTGTATTTGTGTGCGGACAATCGGGGGGTTGTGCCGCAATTCAGCTTCAATTCCCAATACATGAATTATTCGGGATAAAAATTGCACTAAATTTACGGCTCAATACCGCGACTTCACCGTCTCTCTTTTATTTTTTTTTCTTCATATCTTAACTGCATCCCAACGTGACGGCGATCCAGCTCGTCGAATCTCTGTTCTATCACACATGCCAGGCAGGCTCTTGATTCCTTTCTCGTCTAATTTGGGAGATAAGAAGAATGACAATAAAAAAATTTAATCCCCATTAATTAGAATAAAAAACCATAGATTGGGAATATATATACCTCTTGGGACGACGAAGGACGTTCAGAATGTCTGCTCTTCAATTTTTTCAGCATCACTGCTAAGTGCCTCACGTAATGATTCCAAGCACGATTTAGGTATCAGTGTGCCCACTATTTTCAAAGACTCATCTGTAAAAATTACAAATAATTAAAATAAAGACATTGAAACGAAAGATAATAATAACTTTATGAGTGGATAAACAATTTACCAGCACGCAAGCGTACTACTTGCATCTTTGAATTATGTCCTGAACGTGCCGCAAGCACTGTTTCAACTCGACTCCAAACACTCAGTACTGAACCCGCCAAAACGTTGTACGAACGTCGTCGTAATCCTACTTCACAATCAATGCCAAGTGTAACATTTTTGCAATTACCACGCCAATATGCATGAGAGCACGTGTCTACAGAGGCATCATATTGTTGCGTCCAATGTGGTTCAGCCTCTTCTGACGTTACTTTTTTATATTTCTTCTCCAATTCGCCAAGCGACTCTTGTCGTAGTTGTAGTCCGGTATTAGGTCGATAAACCATATACAATTGGTCCTTTTTACCCTCACCTTTTTTCTTTCCATTCTCAACAGTAGCTGCGAGGATAGCTGTTTGTTTACCATTTCGTACTTGATGACTCAAATAATAGCCGTCCTTAGATCCAGTCAGTTCAGCCCATTTGTCTTGCGCCTCACTCCAACTCATACCACGTTCAACATGAACAACATGCAGTTCCGTTGGTGCTGTTCCAGTTGCATGTTTTCGCAAGAAACGATAAAGCTTAACTCGTCTAACATTCTCACCTGATGTACCAAGATCAAGTATACCCATGTCAAAACGTCCAGTTTTCTTTGCTTGTGTAACAATGGCATTTAATGTATCAGTGAAATATTTAAATAAACGATTTTGTAAGTCGACCGGCATTCCTAATATTCGATTCAAAAACTTCGACATGTTGTTGTAATCTTTATCAAGTGTTAATACACCAGGCATATTTTCACTATTACATATGAGACCAACACCCACCAATGCATCAGCAACGTCTTTGAAGAAATCACCACGATAATCTTGTGGTGGTGGTACCAATGGCGCCTCATAACCCATTATTGTTTTCATAGTAGCTTCAAGTGCCGATCGTCCATATTTATTATCAATATTGAACTGTGATAAATCGCGGGTTTCAGTTGCCCGACGATCACCGTGTGTCAATGCACCCAAACTCTCCAAGCGTTTTGCGACAGTCGATGCGAATCGCCGTTCACCCGCCAAATCTGAGATAAGGAAAATATATTCTGGCGCATTGACTTGATTTGAACGATGTGTTCGACCAAATTGTTGGATTGCGCGATCAGCACTCCATGGTAACTCCAACGTTATATGAACTCGACGCATTTGATTGCGCGCACGTCGATCGCTCTGCAATGAAATACCACTGCTAGCAGCTTCCGATATAATGGCAACTGTTTTTTCGCCATCCATGAACCGCTGTTTCTCAGTGAGATTGAGTGTTTCGAGTGGTACATCAACTTCTGAACGTGACTCATACTGAATTGCACCATCTTCTGTTTGGACAACACGACCCTTGCGTCCAGTCATTTCAGCCACATTTTCCGGTCCACCAAGCTCGTCAATCAATTGATCAAGTGTATTTGGCGGTAAGCGTTCGCCCAAACTTTCAATTTGTGCCAATAATTCTTCTTTCATGCTGCAAGCACGTTCAATTGCATCACGTGGCGGTGCGCCAATATTTATTCCACCTTTGCCACCCAAATTTACTCCTGTCATCTGTCCAATCGCATCACCATTTCGTTTGTTATTTCTTTGTGTGGCAGTTTTATGCGCTAACATCGATTGGATCTTGTCTTGAGTACTTAAACGTTTTTTCGCTGGTTTCTTCGCTTTTTTTCCCCCCTTCTTTTTGCGACGATCCCACGGATCTGCATCTGAGTCGCTGTCACTGTAGAATGGGTTAAAATCTGAACTTTGATTACTCTCATTGTCAGAATGATTTTCCTCCTCACTCTCAGTTCCAGTCAATTTGAATTCCGATCCTGAGCTGTGCCCATTTTTATCTTCATCAGTTATTTCTTCTTCTGAAGACCAAGCGCGCACTTTTTTCGATGCTCTTTGTGCTGCTTGACGAACAGGCTTACGTTTACTACCGCCTGCAGTCGTGGTAGTTTCTTCCTCAGGTGGTGGAGCAACACGAGGTGGCTCCAGACCTAATAATCGATGAATACGATTCCGATCTGGCGCTGGGAAATGTTTTTCCACCAAAGTTTGAAGCACACCTTTAGCTGTAGATACGAAATCGCTTAATTCACCGTCATCACGTTCAAGTTGTTCAAGTGTTCTTGCTTCACCAGTCGATTGTAGACCAATCACAACACATTTTCCACATTTGACAGCTTCACGTGCTACTGACACAGCGTGTTTAACTTTTGCAGCTATACACAGATACTTGAAAAACCGTTGATGTGATGACCAAAATTGTCCCCACATTGTTTTCTTCATGCGATTTTCTGCGTCAATTAATTCTGCAGCTTCTTGAAACCGTTGCATAGCATCAACCCAAAGTCTTACTGAGTGATCATATATTTTTGTGAATTCTTTCGATAATGCTACTTCTTCAATTTTGAACGCCACACCGTGGAAACTCAATTGACGTGCAATATACATTCCCCTCAATTTCATTTCCATTGCTACGATTTCCATCGCGCCAACACCACGTTTCTCTACCGCCGCAATGAAATCATTGAATTCTGGGAATGGTGTGCCCTCACCCCACATACCCAAGCGAACCATATAAGCCATATTACGGGGTTCCGATGCTCCTGTGGCACTAGCATACACCACACGTGCTTTTGGTAATTTATTCTGTAATTCCAATACAGTCAAACCAGTCTTCGTTGGCTTTGAACTACCAGTTGGACAGAGATTCTTTGCACGATGACACTCATCGTAAATAATTAGACCATCAAAGTCTTCACCACACCATTGAAGTAATTGTTTCAAACGACTTTTATATTTACCACCACTCTGCGAAGATTCACCAATTAATGCCGAATATGTACTGAATATAACGCCTTTTTTCACATTCCCATTCACTGCTGATGATATCTTCGCATATTTGAATTTATTCAATGGATGCACGTCTATTTTACCAGCGCCAATATCTTTTAAATCTCGTTCAGCATCATATTTCAAATCATTAGATACTGATACCCAAATAGCTCGTTTACGTCCTTTCATATAATTTTCAAAGATTATCCCGGCAATGGTTCTTCCTTTTCCAACACCAGCACCATCACCGATAAGGAATCCAGCGCGTGTACCATCGGGTAATAAATGTTCGTGTTGCTGCGATGCGTATGTGATTGATTCGAGCTGCAAAGCAGATAGTGCTCCCGATTTAATTGTTTCATCAGGAATCGATAATTTGTACCAAACATCCGCAGGCTCAACACTCGATAATGATGCTGTTTCTACTACAGGATCAGGATGTTTTCGTCCAAGCTTCAATTTTGTTGGCATATAATCTGCATACGTCTCAGCCACTCCCATTTCTTCGTCTTCATTTTCTTCCTCCTCTGGAATTGTAGGTTGCATCATTTTCGATGGATCTGCAGCATTCATCCATAATTGCGATACTGTTTTTCCTGTACATGATATAAAGATAGTCAATAGATATATTCATTATTATTAGATATATTAAATACAAGAAACGTGCGAATGAGCACGCACACACAAACACACACACACACACCTGGTAAACCAGCGGCCCAATTTCCGTGGAGACCACTTTGGTTCAAAAACTGTACAAATGGATTGACAGCCATATTGCCCATATTTCCCATGCCAGCCATTCCCATGAAACCACCCATTAAATTTCCCATGTCCATCGCTGAATAACCAATATAAAGAGTTGCAATATGATAAAACACCGATGAAAAATTGAGAATCATTATAATTAGAGAACGCACAATGACAAAACAACACAAAATGAAAAGCTCATGAACACTTACTTTGTTGTAAGAAAGCGGCTGGGTTAAATCCCGCTAGTGATGCTAGATTTTGTGGAAAACCACCATAAGGTCCTCCACCGGCACCAAATTGGCCCATCTGATTCATTTGATTGATATTCTGAAAACCTTGAGGGGTACCTTGCGATCCACCAACTCTGACCATCTCATAACCGGGTGTTGGAGTCTTGGTTACAAGACCACCAGGAATTTTTGAATTTTTCAATAAAGCTGTAAAGAGAAAAAAAATGAAGTATTCATATCATGAATTTCTTGCGAATATCGATTCGCGTTACTATTTCATGATTAATAATATATTATGCGAAGTCGTCTGCCTTACAGTTTCCAACTCCTGCTGTTTTGGCTGGCTGAACTGGCGTCGGAGTTGCAATGTTTTCATCTTTAATGTTCACAATACCAGCTGCAGTAGCAAGATCTTTCCCACCACCTGATGAATAATTTTTATATTGAAACATAAAAAAAACATGACAAAAATGGCGAGTGAATATTTCAGTGAAAACTAGACAAAAGTCAAGAAACAACTTACCAGGAACCTCGATCTTATCGGGATCCTCATCATCATCAAAATCACTTCCACTGCTTTCGTCACTCATTGCATCCTTATATTTTTTCGCAGTCTACATGAAAAAAAAGCGGAAAAAACAAATGTATCCACAAGGATGGTCGATAACGTATGTAATTATTTATCCTCCAAGAATATATAGGTAAGTGTGCGTGTTGTGAATCAATTTAAATGGTTAAAAATAATTCTAAGAATTGTCTCCATTGATAATCCTATCTGGATGTCTGTATGAACAAATGAAAGTAATTACAAGTGCATTCAACTGTTCATTTTTTCTCAAACACAATATAAAGTTCCCTAACATTATTAATCAATGAATTAGAATAAAAATAAATTATTTTAAGGTTATGTGCCAATCAACTTCAAACCTGCATGAAAAACGTGCGGGAATAAAATGCAGATTGATTCTCACGTGGCACCGAATGGAAATGTCCCACAAACCGCCAAAACTCACGAAAATTTACTCAATAACATTAATATTTATCAATTCATCAAATTATTCAATTGCATAGGTAATATGAAAACGAAATATTTCGTCCGTGTACATCAAACGTGAAAGATATGAACCACCAAGAAACACACAACTTCTGATACAAACCCGCACAAAGACGCTTTGGTAAATGATATCACACGCTAATTAAATATGCAATGAATTATCATCATTACCATTCTCAATGTGGAATTAATTTACTTGAATTGCATATGCGGCAAAAATTCACAGGTAAATTACTTGAGGAAATAAAATAATGCACGAGTGACATATACACATAGAGTCGAGTGAAAATATTGCAGTATAGTAGCGCTGATGCATTGAGGGGCGGGAACAGGGGTGTGATTCATTTTTTTTTTTCTAACATGCGTCCGCAGTAGATAGATATCGCATGAACACGACGCTCCGGCTTTAAATTACTCGTATCCATAAACCATCACAATGTGTGTTTGTCTACATATAAAACAGAAGAATCCACTTGTAACAATCAATTTATTCAATTAATTCTTTAACATCGAGTGTATATTAGTGGAAATATATCGTTGACGCTTTACAGAACGCAAAAAAACAATAAAAAAAAACAATAGCCCCACCATGACAATCACGTTTTTATAGAATGATGCGAGCTGGAGACACAAATATTACGTGAACTTCTGGACAATTGAATATCAATTGTTAATTTAAATGCGATAGCGTCTGAAAAGCGCGAAAAGTAAGTGTATGAATAGCGATTGACAAGAGAGCGTGACTTCCGACATGAAGTATGTATTGTGTATATATATATATTTTTTTTACTTTGCTTTCCGGATGTCGGGGGCGCGTATTTTTTTTTTTTTTTCAACACATTGAAATAAATAATAAATACAATTTTGATGTGTATTTAATCATGATGTAATGCAATGTTAAACACTTGATAAACTTACTGATCGTTTAGGCCGTGGCATTTTGTCGAATGTGATCTAACCAAGCCGTTCGGTTAAACGCGATTGCTGTGGTTGATCGACGCCATTTTAGCTCTTGCACGGACCCACGGTGCACCGCGATTGAGAATTACAAAAACACCCGCGTTCATTCTGATGAAAATCTGTCGCCAAAATCCATGAGCTTGCAACGTTGCCAAATTGAGTCGTTGGTATCAATGGGGGTTTACAATGCGCTGTCCCAAATTTCAATCACAGTTGATTTATCATATTTTAATGATTTTGAGGTTAGGATGAATAGATCGATTTGATAGAAATATTTATTTTTATTATTGTTTGATTATTTTGAACGTTTAACAATGTTAAGTGGATAATATGAGACGTGAATTTTGTATTGATGTGGATTGTGCTTTATGCGAATGCGCGGATTCGGCAACGTTGTAACTGCGCAGCGCAGATCGTTATATGATTTAAGTATTCGCGGCAAAAAGAAAAGAACGCGAAAACCTCATTCCAAGGCGAAACAGGTGTTCAGTGTAAATGGAAATAGCATAAATATGTCTGAAATTTAATATAACAATCGAGAAAATTATTCATGCTGCAAAATAAACACGCTATTCGATGTATTGAATTATCATGCTGATAAATGTATTGAAAAAATAGCATCACATTGCAATACGATCGATCCGTTCTTCGCGCGCGCTCACAGCGCACTCTCACGAAAATTCTGGGAGGTAGAATTATTAATGTTTTTTTTTTTTGCAATCGTACATCAGTTACAGTATAAATGAGATCTTGATATTATGTGGATAGCAGCAATTATTGCTAAAAAAAAGTCATAAATGCCTTCGTTAATCCATGAACACAATCTCACTTCCGTCTTTATTATTTTCCATTTATAAATATGTACATTAAAAATAAAATTATAACATTAATAGATTATTCACATAAAATTTAGCCTGTTCTTTGAATTAAAACGATCACATTCAGTATGATTGATGATATAAAATGTTAAAAAACTTAATAAAATATAAAAAAATACCACGGTGGTAATTAGTGCACACGATAATATCTACAATTCAGTATTAATTATGTGATTTAGTTTTCGTCTCTTGAAAGTGGCCCCATGATTATTCTTATCATGGAGATTTCCACATTTTTTAATATAATCATTGTATGCTAAAATAGCAACATTTCTACCACCAATCGCACTCATTTCCATAGCGCTTGCAGCCCATTCAATAGCATTAACATAATACAATGAATCGTGGAGTTTAAATTTATTAGCATATACATCTGTAGAATATTTAGGATAAGCTTTCCATTTAATTTCCTTCACCTCGTCCGTCTGTAAATAATGAAACAGAAATATAAATTTTAATAAAGAGCATTTATGACGAGGAAATGCCCGTAAATGAAATGAACACATACTGTTTCGAACATTTTTTCAATAACGTCTTGTGCCAGTGGAGTACGAGTAAAAATTTTCCACACATCAGAATTTTTCCCTTGCACTGTAGACAATTTACCCACAGAACTTAATATAGTTTTATCCGGATTGCAACTTAAAATTCCATTCATTGAATAGTCCAATCCAAAATAGGTCATATTCAATTTCCCCTTCACAAATGTTGCATAGGTCGTTTGATAATTGCCAGGGAATTCGATTTTCACACTCTCAGGAAAGCCTTCGAATTTGATTAACATTTTCTGATCTTGTGTGAGTGGTGTAGCAACTATCACAACGTCGTATAAATTGTTTTTCACCCCAGGAATTCCTTAAAAGAGAACAAATGTAAATATTGTCCGTAGAACAGAAGATTGTTTTCATACCTTTTTCGCTGTAATATACAGTATATTGAGGTGATCCATTATCTTCTGGCGAATAAACAATTTTTTCGACCACTGACGGTACTACATGGACATTTTTATTTTTGGCAATCAAATGTTCCGGTACCTACAATTAATACATTCAATTTCATCGCTGAAAATCGTACGATCTACTTCTGCATTTAAAGAATAATTATTTACCTCTTTGTTCCCTCCTTTAATTGACCACAACGATGAACCAGCGCCAGCCACCGATACAAATCCAACAAAGCTTTGAATATCTGTGCTTTGTCCATAATTCACGATCAATGTCGCCTTTACCAATTCATCAATTAACAAACGAGTATATCCCAATTTAGTGAGATAATCGCTAATTGATTCTTGCAATGTTTCTGGGAATTTTTCATTCATGGCCGATAATAAACTCGATACATTATCAAAACCTATGCCATTATCTTGAAGGTCATAAATTTTGTCGAAATCAGTGAGTACTGCATTCACATATCTGTTGAAAAAGAAATATTTATAAATATTGAATAATCCCAAGACTAAATATATACGAAAACATCGAAAGGTCGATTATTTTTATACCGGTCTAAGTGAAAAGGTTGCAATCC
The DNA here is from genome assembly GCA_030523045.1 of Meteorus cinctellus. Taxonomy (NCBI): domain Eukaryota; kingdom Metazoa; phylum Arthropoda; class Insecta; order Hymenoptera; family Braconidae; genus Meteorus; species Meteorus cinctellus. Next base: position 32,966 of record JAPYZF010000156.1, read on the forward strand.
ATAACGATAAATTAATTTAGCTAATGTTCCTATCTCGTATGAACTCTCCTCGAATACGAATTCATCACCGTTCCATATCCCAAATCTCTCATCGCCTGCGGGTGGTCGCTCTTCCAATCCTAAATTCCCAACACGGGAAACTATTGATTAATATGATTGAAATTGTAGACGCAATTAGACATATACATAGATATAGATATAGATATATAATATAATATTGGTATATGCAGACCCAAGTGCTTGACAAAATATTTCATAAGCTTATTTTTATCATGAATGACAGCACCGCCGGCTTCATATTCACTGCCATTAATATCTATTGTGGCCAATCTTCCACCAATTTTATTAGCTTCAAATAAATCTATTTTCAGTGTCTGTTCGTCGAAAAAATTGCTGAGGAAATGTGATGTTGACGCCCCACCAATTCCTCCGCCAATTATTGCTGAAAAATATTTCAATTATCAATTAAAGAACAGAATATTAATAGTAATTGAAGAATTTAAAAAAAAAATTCAAATACAGAGTTTCATATGCCTAAAAATGAAAACTACAAATATCAATTCATATTTACCTATTTTAGGCATACAATTTTTTAAACAAAATACACTTCTTAACGTCAAGATCATCAATAAAAAAATGGTATATGCCCCAATTTCCATTTTTGCAATATATATTTACACATATACATGTATATATGTATATGTATACGTATATATTTAATTATCTCAGCAAATTTTCACTACATTCAATAAATGTTTCAAGAGTTGGAAAACATTATGAACAAGTATATCAGGCACCATGGAGCCCAATTGATCCAAATATTGCTAAATAATATATCAATTCTAATCCCCTCTCCATCTCATTCGTGCAAAATCGTTTTATAAATACATTTTGCCTTCTTTTTTTTTGCTACATTTTTTTATTCGCATACAAATAAATGGACAACAAGGTAGCGCCATCTTCATGATAAAAAATTGACATTGCGCGCGAATTATTGAAGTTTAAATGAGAAAGATGTTTATATCGAAATTGCAATGCGATAAATAAAATTGATAAAGAATTAATACAAATTTCGATTGCTTCATATTGGCTGGAAGCAAACATAAATATCGCAATGCGATATTTATTTAATGATTATTCTTATTTCGAAAATTCGAAGGGTTTTAATCGATGCAAGTGGTGCCATCTCGATTAAAAAATGGACTTGCGCAAAATGGGATTGCGAATATGTACGCAAAAAATGAAAAATATCGAATTGAATTCGACTGGTCGAGTGCAAAAATGAAGCAACAACGATTTTGAACTCATCGATAATCGAATTCATGAATGCATATGCGACATAAATGTATATATGTATAGAAAAGTCAAAATCCGTTTGACGAAATGTAGTCCATCAATCCAATAAATTACATGGCCGTCGTGACTGGTTGCGACGCACAAATGGAGTTTTTCTGTAATAATTTGCGATGACAATCGCAACGAGATTATTAATCGGTATAATGAGTACATGGAAATTGTTACAGCGACGCTGTTACGATCTCCTATCGCATAAATCATCATTGCTTATAATACTCATTGCATTCACGTGTATATTTGTCGGTATTATACACTTTGGAGAGGTTGGACATTATTATAAACATGATTAATACAATTAAAGATATGATTCAATACTAATTTTACTTATTGGTTACTAGGTATGGCTAGCTTGGAGCAAAGAGAAATATCAGGCTGTATTCCATTCATTCAATGACAATATTTTAGGCAGATCCTTTCAAAATAAATTGTGTCAACATGTACCTATTGATGTTGTTTACACATGGGTCAATGGCAGTGATCCCGAATTCATCAAAAGTTTACGGAAGTATGTGTCAATAAGTGATGTTAATGCAGCAGTTTCACGATTTAATGATAAAGATGAATTAAGATATTCATTGCGTTCATTGGAAATGTATGCACCATGGGTAAGGCATGTGTACATAGTTACAAATGGACAGATACCCAATTGGTTGGATATGGATAATCAAAGAATGACGTTGATCACACATGAGGATATATTCCCAGATGAAAATGATTTGCCAACTTTTTCCAGTCCAGCAATTGAAAGTCATATCAATAAAATACCAGGACTGTCTGATAAGTTTTTATATTTAAATGATGATGTGTTTTTGGGACGGGAAGTTTGGCCTGAGGATTTTGTAACACAAACAGGCGGGCAAAAAGTTTATTTAGCGTGGTGGGTGCCCGATTGTTCAGATATCTGTCCCTGGGCATGGGTAGGTGATGGCTCATGTGATCCGGCATGTAACACAACTATTTGTGAATTCGATGGCGGTGATTGTAATGTTACACCAACGCCGATTGACAGTGAAATGATAGAAGAAGACGGTGATTATCCATATAAATTGTTGCAGATGAAGCACGATAATGATAAAGATGCCGTGAAGTTATTCGTGGAAATGAAACAAAAGACTAATGCAACACTGGCAGAACCAATGAATAACATGACGTTTTTAAAACCACCGGAGCTTGAGCCCAATGGTTCAATTGATAATAAATCTACAGAAGACATTATTAAGTTATTGACGGTACTGCAAAATAGAAGTTTGGGTGTTGAGTTAATGCCTTCTAAGAATAATTTTAAAATAAATAAGACTGGACAAGGTACAGAAAAATATTTAATGTCAACAGAAACTAGTGGATATAAATATGAATTTTCTCATCCGAATAGACGTGTTAAACAGCCGGCACGTAACGATGATATCATTAATTTAGTGCACATAAATGAGAAAGAAAAATCAGAACGTAATAAATATCCAAGTCCATTGAAAAGAAAAACTCGACGATTGGATACCTATGCAGAGTCACTTTTGTATGTAAATAGGATTTACAATGCCGCATATGGATTCGAGAGACGTCGTGTGCCAGTTCATATGCCACACCTACTTGATAAATGGATTGTTAATGATATGCAACAAAAGTTTGAATCCGATTTCAAGAAAACTTCATCGCATAGAGTTCGTAGTTCACAAGATATGCAATTTGCATTCTCATATTTTTATTATTTGACCAGTGAGAAAAAACGTGCAACAACTGGTGAAATATTTGATAAGTTTGATACAGATAGATCGGGAACATGGTCAGATCGTGAGATAAGAACTCTTCTTTCACGAATGTATCACCTACCATTGGATTATAGCTTTGTGGTTGACTTTGAAAATGCAATAACAAATTGCTCAACACGAATTGAATTAACTTCAACACCTGTGCCACCATCAGGCGAACGTTATCTTGACTCAACATTACCAACTGTATCACGTGAATTAATAATTAAATGCAACGCAATCGCTAATAAAATTCAAGATGAATTTGGGGAAGGTAATCGTTATCATCATGAAATAGTTAAAGCTGGCCGAAATGAAATTTTTGAAATGTTAACCAGTAATGTGTCACAAACGGTTCAATTACTCGATGAAATACGTCGAGAACCAAAGAAGTTCATTTGTTTGAATGATGACATGGATCCGTCGAGAAAAAGTGAAAATGAAGTGATACGAGCATTGCTCAATGACTTTTATCGTTCGTTATATCCTTTACGTAGCAATTTTGAATTACCAGCGCAGTATAGAAATCGTTTTTCACATCGTAATGAATTGTATGAGTGGCGTGCTAGTCGTGCGAGAGCCAGAAATATTCTGTTAATTCTTGTTTCGTTGCTGATGTTTTTTACAATTTATCATTTATTCTATAATCAAATACGCCGTTTTTTGCGTACCAGATCTCTTCCAAATCTCCATGTTTGAGAAATGATACATCCAGTATTTTTTCGAATATTTTTTTTGGGAACCTGTGATAGATGTCTGCATTTACAAAATCTATCTTACGATTGTGGGTTGTACTTTGAGAGCAATAATTGATCTCACAATTCGATCTCTCTATTCTTTTTATTATTTTATTTCTTGACGTTTATATTCTAAGTTTGATCATATATATGTCTTTATTCCATTTGAATCTCACTATAAACTTCTTTTAATTCTCAAATGATTGAATTCCCATTCTAGTCGCGCGGTTAATTATAATCATGAAAATTATAATCAATCAATTTTTTTAAATATATATTGTACATTGCTGTTGAAACGTATATGTTACACTACATAAATATAATTATTTATCGATTCGAACAAAATTATACAATAAAAATCTACAGTGATGATAAACTATGGAATTAGTTATGAGATTCTTCTAATGTGTCTTCTATCTTGTTTCGTATCAAGATTTTGATTTTTTATGTCTGTCTAATGGTGGACATTGAAAATGTCGAATATTTCTAGGACCAACCATGCCTTCTTGAATTTTCGAACACTCTTCCATCCATTGTGCAACTGCTGACACCTCTTCTGCTGTTAATCGTGGACCGATACCTATAAAAACAAGGAAAACAGAATTGGTTATTCGATTCGTTTTTTCCAATCGTAAATGAATCACCAATTTTACCTGGCACAATTGGATAGTGCGTCAACCAGTGACGATTCATCAATTTCTTTTTTGCTCCATTCACTTCTCTCCTTTCACTCAAGTCCGACTGTTCATCGCTTGTAATTGTTTTTTCATCATCACTCATTGGAATTTTCGGTAATTTAATAGAATTTTCCTCACGACTATTCGATGCCGACTCTATTGCATGTACTTTTGATTCAATTATTCCTGTTTTATTATCAATTTCAGATTTATTTTTGGGACCGATACTATCTCCATCATTTAATGAAATACCATTCTGTGAGGATTGTTCTCGATTAGTATCAGCACGAGTGTCACTGATAAAGACCAATTCTGGATCCATATTGACATCGGACTCAGTAATTTCTCCACTCGTCACCGATACATTTTTGTTATTCGATTCTTCCGATAATTCCGGTGTCATTGATTCTGAAGGATCCCGAATGAGAAATTCTGTAGGATCTTCATCAGGCTCTCGCCGTTCACCATCACAACGTCGTCCGGCTAGATAACTTGAATCAATTCATTTTCTAAATTTCCAATCTTCTAATTCATTGATGTATCATCAATGGTTCCATGTCTATGACATAATTACCTATATACTTCCATGAATAAATTCACGGGAATCAATGCTGAACCACCGTCAGGTTCCATAGTAAATAAATCACAAATCATCAGCATTGTATCAAATAGACTGGACCCCAAAAGACCAACGGCAATGGCGAGGAATTTTTTCACTTGACACTTTCGTCGGAATTTCCCAATTATCATGATCAAATTCAAATCACGCCGGTTCAAACAAAGATCATCCCATTGTCTTAGAATTGTTTCCACTGACAATACTTTATTGTAATCTATTTTTATTCATTTCCAATAATTACATAGGTCATACACATATTAATTCTCAATATTCCAACAGAAAATTGAAGATAGATATAGTGTCATTATTTACCTACCGCCAAATTGACGAAGAAGAACTTTTATAAATCCTAAAGTGAGTCCATCAGTGATGCCGCCAACAAGTGGATATTCAAGCCGAAATTTCGTTGGTGGTTCTGCACCCTCAGCTAGGGCATGAAAATATGCACTTGACCATTTCAAAAGATCGTATGGTTGTGTTCTAATTGCTGCTTTACAAAATTGTTTGAGAATCAGTGGTAACTTTGGTGGAACATTCAATGGATCAGAATTCAATTCAATATCCACTGACTCCATGTCGCGCTATTTTCCTGTTTGGTGAGCGACTATAGAATTTAATATAAAAAAAAAACTTATTTATAATTGTGCTATGGAAAACTGAGGATTTTGTTCTCGTTATTCAGGTCGTTTACTGATAAATCGATTCCTATGGCAGTTTACAATAGACTGAATATTTTTTTGGTATTTATGGTGTGGTTCCCGGTTGTCGTGACAACCAGGTCTATCGACCTCACTCATGCAGTAAACAGGTCAAGTATTAATTTATCTTTCCTCATGCGATAGATCATCGCATGACCAATTGCAGGGTAATTTAGATATAATTATCAACAATCAAAAACAAAATCATATTTATAATATCCCATTGTGCCCTGTGGGTCACAAATAGATTCGAAATTAAATGCTGGCGCTTATGGCGGTGCAAAAATGTATTTTTGGCGCGTTAATATAAAGTTTATCTTATTTTTTATCTTCATTATAATGTTGTAATTATTCAAGACAAAATAACTGAAAATATATAATAAAAATGATTATCAACAAAATATTTATTTATTGCTCTTTCATCTATTAATTTTCCCTGCTCTTTTGTTGTAAAATATTAATTGTCTCGTTACTTTTCTTTTGATATTCTGGTTTTAGTTATTTTGTTATAATGAAATTACATGAAACTGAAAAACAATTTAAATATTCGCGCGTTGTACTGTTTAAGCGACATCTACAAGCAGCTCAGTGTCTTCTAGGAACATAACCTCCCTCATTTTTCGTAGCGACTCGTTGCGGTTGGTTTTGGAGGGATTCAAAATCCAATATGGCGTGACACAATAGGAATTGTGCATAAGTGAATGACAGTGTGCGTGCCCGGCGTGTTTTCAATAAAAATATTAAAACACTCAGATTAAATTGAAAATTTTTGAATAGAATTGACGCATTATAAAAGTAGGATTATCACTGATTGAATAAATATTAGCGAGAATGTCGGCGAAGCCGGAGGAGACTGCTGAAACGGCAGAAAATGCAGACAATTCCAATGATTCGTCAGCCGAAACAACATCGTCGCGCGGTGGCGACTTTGAGACCAAATTAGAGACTGATCGGAGTAAACGGTTTGATTATTTATTGAAACAAACTGAAATATTTTCGCATTTCATGACTAACAATCAAAAAGACAAAGCTGGCAGTCCACTTAAAGTTAAACCAGGTAGACCAAGGAAGCAACCGTTACTTATTGAGAATAAGTCATCAGATCCAACAGGCGCTGATCACAGACATAGAAAAACTGAGCAGGAGGAGGATGAAGAACTTCTTGCTGAGTCTAATACCAATGTTGCACCAACAACACGATTCGAATCATCGCCGCATTATATAAAGTCTGGTGAATTGCGTGATTATCAAATACGCGGTTTAAATTGGATGATATCACTTTATGAAAATGGTATCAATGGTATTTTGGCTGATGAAATGGGTTTGGGTAAAACATTACAGACAATATCATTGCTTGGGTACATGAAACATTTTCGTAATATTCCTGGACCGCATATTGTCATTGTTCCAAAATCGACATTAGCTAATTGGATGAATGAATTCAAAAAATGGTGCCCATCATTGAGAGCTGTATGTTTAATTGGCGACGCTGAAACTCGTAATACATTCATTCGTGATGTTATGATGCCAGGCGAATGGGACGTTTGTGTGACATCATACGAGATGGTTATTAAGGAAAAGTCAGTATTCAAAAAGTTCAATTGGCGTTATATGGTAATTGATGAAGCGCACAGAATTAAAAATGAAAAGTCAAAATTATCAGAAATTCTTCGTGAATTCAAAACAGCCAATAGGTTGTTATTGACTGGTACACCATTGCAGAATAATTTACATGAGCTTTGGTCATTACTGAACTTTTTATTGCCTGATGTATTTAATAGTTCTGACGATTTTGATTCATGGTTCAATACAAACAGTTTTTTGGGTGATAATTCATTGGTTGAACGACTCCATGCAGTATTGAGACCATTTTTATTGCGACGTTTGAAAGCTGAAGTGGAGAAAGGGTTAAAGCCGAAGAAGGAGATGAAAGTGTATATTGGACTTGGAAAAATGCAACGTGAATGGTATACCAAAGTATTGATGAAAGATATTGATATTGTCAATGGCGCAGGAAAAATCGAAAAAATGCGTTTACAAAATATTCTTATGCAACTGCGAAAGTGTTGCAACCATCCGTATCTATTCGATGGAGCTGAGCCTGGTCCACCGTATACCACTGATGAGCATTTAGTTTATAACTGTGGAAAGATGGTCATACTTGATAAGTTACTGCCAAAACTACAAGAGCAAGAGTCGCGAGTATTGATATTCAGTCAAATGACAAGAATGTTAGATATATTGGAAGATTATTGTCATTGGCGTGGCTTCCAATATTGTCGTTTGGATGGTAATACGGCGCACGAAGATCGACAGCGTCAGATAAACGAATACAATGCGCCAGGGAGCGAAAAATTCATTTTTATGTTGTCAACGCGCGCTGGTGGTTTGGGTATTAATTTGGCCACTGCCGATGTTGTCATCATTTATGATTCAGATTGGAATCCGCAGATGGATCTCCAAGCTATGGATCGTGCTCATCGTATTGGTCAGCAGAAACAGGTACGAGTATTCAGATTCATCACCGAGAATACTGTCGAAGAAAAAATTGTTGAGCGTGCTGAAGTGAAATTACGTTTAGACAAATTGGTAATACAACAAGGACGATTGGTTGATGCGAAACAAACTGCATTGAATAAAGATGAGATGTTGAATATGATCAGACACGGAGCTAATGAAGTATTCGCTTCGAAAGACAGCGCAATCACAGACGAGGATATTGATTCAATCTTACAAAAGGGTGAAACCAAAACTGAAGAAATGAAACAGAAGCTCGAAAGTCTTGGTGAATCTTCATTGAGAAATTTTACAGTTGATGCACCAACCGATTCTGTGTATCAATTCGAAGGCGAGGATTATCGTGAAAAACAAAAGGTTATGGGTTTGGGTAATTGGATTGAACCACCAAAACGTGAACGCAAAGCTAATTATGCTGTTGATGCTTATTTTCGTGAAGCATTGAGAGTTTCAGAGCCTAAAGCACCAAAAGCCCCGCGGCCACCAAAACAACCGATTGTACAAGATTTCCAATTCTTCCCACCAAGATTGTTCGAATTATTGGATCAGGAAATTTACTTTTTCCGTCAAACAGTTGGCTACAAAGTCCCGAAAAATCCAGAATTAGGATCCGATGCAGCGAGAATGCAGAAAGAAGAACAGCGGAAAATTGACGAGGCGCAGCCATTGAGTGATGCTGAAGTAGTAGAAAAAGAAAAGTTACTGACTCAAGGATTTACTAATTGGACCAAGCGCGATTTCAATCAATTCATCAAGGCAAACGAAAAATATGGCCGTGATGATATAGAAAATATCGCTAAAGAAGTTGAAGGAAAAACACCTGAGGATGTTATGGAATACTCCGCAGTTTTTTGGGAGCGTTGCCATGAATTACAGGACATTGACCGTGTAATGGCACAAATTGAACGTGGAGAGGCAAAAATTCAACGTCGCGCTGGAATAAAAAAGGCATTGGATGCGAAGATGGCGAGATATCGCGCGCCATTCCACCAATTGAGGATAGCTTATGGTACGAACAAGGGTAAAAATTATACTGAGGAAGAAGATCGTTTCTTAGTGTGCATGCTTCACAAATTGGGATTTGATAAGGAAAATGTTTATGAAGAACTCAGAGCAACTGTCAGATCAGCGCCACAATTCCGTTTCGATTGGTTTGTTAAATCACGAACGGCATTGGAATTGCAACGTCGATGCAACACGTTGATAACACTGATTGAACGTGAGAATCAGGAGTTGGAAGAACGTGAAAGACAGGAAAGGCGAAAGAAAGGTGGTAATGCTGGTACGAAACCGGCTGGTAAAAGAAAGCAAGAAAACTTACCAGCGCCACAAGACAAATCGCGCAAGAAGAAAAAGTGAAATGTATTTGTAAATGACTTGTATTTTGATGCGTTTTAATATCTATTTCTTTTCTATCTTCTTTTCCTTTTTTACTTTAAATCTATAATCATAAAGTAGACGATATTTCTACAGGATTGAAATGATCGCTCAGAAAATGTCATTAGTGTACTTTGTTAACTTAATAGCACACAATCATTGTCATCGAGTATTAAAAAACGTTAATGCCGTTTTAAACGCTGATTGATTTAAATAGGTTGAAATATGTAACTTTTGTATTTGTTCTCATAGTTACGGCGAAATTAATATTGATGGATTATAAAATAAATAAAGCGACACATTTCCACAACATTTCTTTATCTTCGTAATTACTATTTATTCATCTCCTCAAAAACAAATCGCATTCCTGCAGTTTTCTCTTTATTGGAAAACATTGAATGAAAATATACAATCGAGATAACAAAGATGTCATTTTTTTTTCGTGATTGAAGTTAGACGTTAGGTCATTCAACAAACAATTGTACAATGGATGAATCTTATTTGAACAATTTATAACATGCATTCATTGCATGTCAATTGAGGTAAACTATAATCAACACGATCTTTCATTACCTTTTTGTTCTCATCTAATTCAGTGCGAGGTATTTTCCACATTTTGTTTCAATTTATTTTTCTCCACACGCTAAATCGTATTATTTCTACAGACTCTTAGCAGGCAGGCGCATTGGTTTCATTAATTTTTTTCTCATTTTGTTTCAATGTCTTTTTCTCTCATACAATTTTTTTTCACACACCCTGTATACATTCATTTTTCATTTTTATTAAATTGGCATCGAATACGTATAACAATATATTTTTCGCAGATTGTATTTCTTATTATTGATTTATCCATTGATAAGAAAAAAAAATTAAATCAAGAATGAGCTGTTATTACCTTTCTCTACTTTAAACAACATTCATGAAATTAACAAAATAACACTTTCCGTTCTGCTCATTGCTTATCATGATTAGCAATGTGATGATTCTTCCAACTATCATTAAGCAAAAATATAAATAATTATAATGATAATCAATTATTATAATCAAAGTACAGTTACTACATAGATAAAAATGCGCGCGAGAATATCATGCGGTTTGAGATCTATCGATCAATGTTTAATCACAAAATAATAATTTAACATATTCATATCCCTATTTTCCTGTCGTGTTTTTTTTTTTACTTGCCCAAACAATTTGGCAATAATTTTCATTTTTAGTGTTTGCATTTTGCGCGTTTTTATTTTGTTCCTTAAACATTTTTCTCTTCTGATAATAATTATGATCGCAATGACTTCTTTTTTTCTCCGATCACCATTCTATCCCTTAGTACATATACATTATTTTAATATGTATATTTATTCATATAGACTCTATGATACTTATTATTTGTAATTGGTATATAGTTCGTTTTGAATATACCTACTAAGCCTATGACAAGGACCGGCCCACTGTTGAGACATCTACAACTATTCTCTCATTCTTATTATTCATTAATGAATTATCAATTATTATCTAAGGAATATCACTGCACACTACATAAAGACTGTAATGATTACGTCAATTATTTATATATTTATATATGCCTAGAACACTCGGCGACTGCCAATAGTGGATTATTTTTATTTTTGCATCATTTGTTTGTCAATTCGTGAAATTATGAGGATTGAAAAAGAGCAGAATGAGATGCATCATACTCATAAACTTATAGTTGTATACAAATAATTATATTCAAATTAATTGGGGGAACAGACGCGTTGAGTGGACTCCTGATATTATAATGTGAATGCGTTGCAAAAGTGAAAAGAGAAGAAAAAAGTATTGGGAGAAATGTAAATGATTAAATATAATGAAAGTTTCGCAAGAAATACATCGATTTTTTTTCTTCTACTTTGCTTGACTGTTTTGCTCGTATTTCGTTTTTCTATTACACAATTTCATCCTTACAATTCATGCCCGTATACATGTATACGTATGGTAAAAAATAAACAAACAAAAAAAGTTTTACAATTAATAATTGGATAATAATAGTAATACTGGTAAATAATATGGCGTGAGAAAGCGACAAGTCCGCCAGAATAATAATTTCTTTTCATGATTAGTTTTCGTGTGTATATAGCTGAATAGAAAGCCTTAATTCAATAATGCTCAGAGCATCTTAAAAGTAAAAATATGTACGAGTTAAATATTAAGAAGTAATAAAAATTAATTGCTATGAGAACGTAGTAGATTACTTTGAGAGGAATTTGATTTCTTTTGATTTTTTAACGTGCGCATACATACGATATAATATTGATTATTGAAGAGTTACGATGATTGATGTTATTTTGATGATACGTAAAAAAGCAGTCACTTTTATATATATTTTTCTTCATTTTTCTATTCTTCGATTAATGTATCTACTTTTTTATTATTTCGTCTCTTCTCTCAACTATATCTCCTCAATATTCCAACTCCAATGTAATTTCAATTTTAATAATATGTGAAAAATGAGTTTACGTCAAATATAACTCTCCACATCAGTGCGTATTAAAAATGTGTTTTCAATGCTCAATTGAAAAATGTGTTTTTCGCGATTTTCAATCGTAAAAATCGTCATGTCGTTATTCAAATGAAATTCTGAATTAACTTTCTGCCAACTAAGCTGCTACAGACTGAACATGACTTATTCTATACATCCCCATTTCTGTTATTCGTTATATCCTTTGTGTTATTTTTCCTCTCATTTTGTCAGTATGACGCTCCCACCATGTCATTTGAATGATTCATTATTACCCATATATAATTGCGCAATTGGGTGTGGTGTAGTGGTTATTACTGGATCTATATTATTTTTTTTCCTATTAGTAGTCAATATGGAATACTTGTATGGTATAAGGGAAACAGACTATTGGTAATTGGAAACGTGCTTACTAGCGATAATAATGATCCGAATCCATGCACATCTGCGTATCGACTTCCATTGATCAACGTGAGAAATGGATACGCATATAGAAAAAAATCTCTGTGAAGATTCTTATCGGAGTAAACAACTGCCACGAATAATCCAGAGGAATTATATTGTAAACCACTTGAAAACGAGATTACAAGCGGAAACGCCACGTTTACAGTTTACGTCGATACCATATCCCTGTATTGTTACATTATTCACGCCGAGAAAAAAATACAATAATTTATCCTTGTTTTTTTTTTATCTTTTCCATTTTTCGTTCTTCTCTTATCATTGAAGTTAATTCGCATGAAATTTACTTGGCCTTGGCATTTTGCCAGTTCACTGGTATTTATCTAACTTCTAGTAAATGTACCCAACCCCTTGAAAATTTATTCGTTTCACGCTACGAATAACTAATTGGCGTGACACACGCTCTTATCATCGATCAAGGGAGAAAATTATGTAAAGTTAAAAAATGTGATACTATTATTTCGACTCGTCATGAGATAACACAATCGGTTGTGAAAGAGAAAAATGGCAAAAGAAGTATTGATTAAATTTTCCGAATTGGGAACGAAATACCGATAAATTGTCTCATTAAACCTGAATTAGTACGAAAAAAATCCGTGTTTTTGTGTGAAAATAAATTACAATAATATCATCAATCGTCGATTCCATGATCGCACTCGCCATCATCTTCATTTCTTAGGGAATTGCTCAATAAGAGACAAGTTCCCTTATATTTTCCTTTTCTTCGCTTCAAAATGAAAAAATTATTTCTCATCTCGAAATTTCAATTATCAATCGATAAATATTCCGTGGAGGATGTGGATTATCCATCCAGGATAAACACGGTGACTTAATTGGGGTATCCCTCCCGTTAATTTTCATGATAACCGAAGAAGTAAAAAAATTATGTGTATATAATTCTGCCAAGACAACACGTTTGATCGAAAAAATCATATGTGCCTCCAAGGGGGTGGATCAGGGGGTGGAGGCAAGGTTACTTGTTACAAGCGACAGTGGCCCCTCTTTCTACTGCCATCATTACCATCCTCATCTTCACCACCGCGACGTATCTCAGTATATCTTTCACCCTTGACACTTACTATTTTATTGTCCAAATAACGTACCAATTTTTTTGGTTCACGTTTTGGCGTTACTGGACGATGCTCACGCGAATCATCGTCACGATCTACATAACTATACCGTGCTATTATACGTGACTTGAGCTCTTCATCATTGACACTAGCCTTTGAACGCCGATTTGGCTGCAAATAATCACGAAACAAAAAAGAATAAATGGAAGCTATTAGATTAAATTTGTAATTGATGGAATTCTACGAAATTAATTTGTAAATTTATCTATTACCGTTAAATAAGTGAGATTACTCGTGATGCTTTGACCAGCCTCTTGTCTGTGCAACGCAATTTGTGCAGCTTTAGCAATATCACCACCAGCGATAGCGAGACAATGCCGTATCTCAGCTGGGCTTGCAGCAGGAAACATTTCCTGTAACAATGCCACTTGATGCCAGGATGTTTCTTGCTGCTCTGGGAAATATTCCCCACTTGAATCACTGCCAGCATCACTTGTCTCTGACAAATGATGTACACGAATGCGTTGTGACGAGTCTGGTGGCAACAAAGCAGCTAAACTCAACTGACTTAATGGATCATTGACTTGACCATCCTCTGATGAATCTTTATTCCCCTGTTTCAGTTTATTCTCAACATCCAGCAGCCATTTAGATACGGCGTCCTTTTCAATTGTTGAGAATTCAGGCAAACATGCTGACACCATTTCACACAATCCTTCGACATCGAGATCCTCTTCGAGTGCACTCTCCTCCACCATGCTTACCACATAACTCAATACGATATCATCTATCAAGCTATATGAAAAAAAAATGGATTCAACATTATTGCAGACATTCAATAATGAGTTATTTCAATTTTTCAGTGTCCACGAAGCTCCGACCATCCAATCATTTAACAATATATAAATAAATGAAACCGAAAACTATTTGTTTTGATATGAATACCGTTATAATATTTCATCATAACCATTCTATATAATGCAATGTGTTATCGTTTTCCTCTATAATTTAATGTCCCTGAATAACAAACGTTGCAAACTTGATGATTGTTTGTTATATATAAAAATCACGTCAACTGTGCATTAATTTATATTCTCTCCCATCTACAGTACACGTCCCATATTAATTCCCACTCTCCTGTAATTAATTGGATCACGGTGGCCTTTTGAAAACTGAAAAGTTTATAAATTAATTGAAACCATGCATGTACAAATCGGATATAACAGCCGGAACTACTTCAATTTACTCAGGAAAGAATAAAAAAATAGAATAATCAATAATTAGCTATTTTTTCTATTCTATTTCTACTATCCAATTCGTTATTTTTGCAAATACCTCAGTTGTGCAGTAGGAACTTGCTTACTAACAAAGCTAAAAAGTGATTTCTTCACCAACTCCTCTTTTTCATCCATAGTTTGCTGCATCCTGAAACCAAATTTCACCATTAAAACCAAAAAAAAAACAGCCACAGCAAATAATAATAAAAAAACCCATACATTCTACACCAATGTATCCATAATTCGTAACTTGTAATCTTGCAGTTATTCAAAAAATAAAGTAAAATAACAAAACGAAAAAAATCGCTTCAATGTTTTCCACAATAAATCTCACAATCGTCAATCAATTACCAATAAGCAGAACGTCATGCCTTATTTATCATGCAAATAAATCATAAAATCAATCGTAACTGTGACAGACTTGTGGGAGGAAAAAATATAATAATTCATGAAAAGACAGGAAATTGCAATGATTTTTTTCTCCCTCTCTCTCTTTCTCTTTCTCTCTGTCGCGCTTTCGCGAAGCGCCGGTGTGTGGATGAGAGAAAGGGGATAGTCTCTCTTTACTGTGTGATGTATATTACTAGTATGTGTATTACTATTCGCACTGATGTTCCTTGCATGTCAGAAACACAACCTTACCTATTTCAAATGTATAAATTAACATTATTTTTTGTATTTCGCGCCAATAATTGGATTTATTTGTCAACTAACCTCGTTATTATTCGATGGATAATGATCGTTGGTATTTATTACTTCAATTATCTCACAAATTCCAAGAAAATATTCTTTCGTTTACAAACAAGCCAGCTACTATATAATTCGACAGCTCCGAAAGTCGGAGGAGGGTAGTTCTGTCCTGCTTACACTACTTCAAAAGCAAGAAAAAAAACTACACTAGCGCCATCTGGTGTATTATTTTGACGTCATCGCGTTGGTTTTATTCCCCTTTACCTCCTCGATTACCTCGCACACAGCGCGCAGTACAAAAATAATGATAATATATCTATATATATTTATATTATAAAAGGGTCCTTTGCGCTTTTGCTACAGGGAGATTGAAAGAGAATGTGGTGATGGGAGCTGGAAGCGGAAGGGGTTTCACCCCTCATGGCCACTCTGGGGTCACCAGCCTTCCATCATCCCCTCCATATCAATGGATTGTGGATGATAATGAATCAATACGCGTGCGGTTACGGCGCGCAACACCTCGATTATAGCGATGCGCTATCGGGTGTATGAATTGTATTTATGTTTTAGCAGGATTTTCACTTCAGGGTGTTTGGCAGATTTGGAATTGATTTAGGAATATGTGGGATGGGTGGATCAACTCGATGGAATTTTTCTTTGTTCTGATTATGTTGGGCATTTAGAGATAACTATTTTTCAAGAATAGGCAGTTCTTCTGGGTCATTCAGTGATGATGATTTAGTTCAGGTATCACGGGATGATTGATGATGCTCCACTTTGAAGAACTGCCCGATCGATCATTGGACGGTGTTATAATTATTTAATTTACTAGTTGTCAGTATCGTGTGGATTGAAACGATTGATATTCTCAGAAATGCATGAATATTTAGGCTTGATAACGCTGGGTTATGTGGGATTGAATATTTATTTTTGAAATGCGATCCTGAAATTGCGATATATATTTGTCAGTTAGAATATACTTTTCACAAAATTTCAATTTTCTTAGTATCCCATTTTATATTGATTTGTAAGACAAGTCATTTGATGAATTACAATTTTTACAATTACTTTCATGCATTCATGTATATTGTTATTTTTCGAACATATATATTATACATTTATGTATATCTTTCGTTTATTTATGTTTATATATTTATATATTAGGACAGCCAGTTCAAGGTAAACTCAAAAAAAAATTCTTTGATGGTACGAGTTATAGAAAATGTTCTCATCAATCATAGTTGAATCTTTATTTATAATTGCTTGATATTCGTTTTCAGTTTGGTAAGACGTGATTAATTATCAATGCAACGACTGCATAAAGCGAGTAAAGATCTCCATATATATATTTCTATATATCTTTGTTTCTTGTTTGTTAATTTTGAATATAATATTATAGTTATAATGCTCGGAAGATTGATACACTTTTACATGCGGCACACACACAAACACACACACACACCCACAAACACAACATGAAATTATCTCATCATTCCGATAATAAATTGTTTACACACTTAATTTCGATAATTGTAACCTGAGACACTTCACATGAATATAAAACAAAACAAAGTCATATATAATGCGAAACATTTGAGAAAAAGACAAAAAATCCCTAAGTGTATAAATAATAATATTTTGGTCATGACTATGTAACAAATCGTGGTTCGTTCTTCACTAGCAAATCAAATGTGTCTATTCTTTACATGGCACCAATAATTAAAAGTAAAGACCTAATCATAGAAAATAATCAATTGAAAATTGAATAGTTAATATTTAAATTTGTACCTGCAAATCGACTACAGAACATCGATGGGGAATTCTCCTAAATTATCTTTTATTATTATCCACTAAATTTTTCTCCCTCACTTCATATTTTTCGTCTTCTTCATCAACATCGTCGTCATTCCTCAAATGTCTTCTCGATCTTGCATCAACACTACTACTCTTACTGCAGTCACCGTCTGCTTCTTCAACGATATCTTGTTCCTGGTCTAAAAAATCAGTTGGTACAAATTCCATATGATCGTCATTTCCATGGAGATCGGGTGGTCTGGGTAATGCAGCGAAATGAATATCATCATCAACACTTTCGGGATGATCATCACCACCTGGATCATCATCGTCGTGCATGCTCATCATATTATCATAATTTGTCGTGGAACTGTCGTCATTATTATCCGGGTACATATCAGTTGGACTCAAGGGAATGTCAAGCGGTTCCAGTTTTATTGTTGTGTTAGGTGAGGTAGGTGTTGATGGTCGTTGAAGACGAATTTTTGTGAATGGTCGATGATCACTCATTGGTTCTGTTATCGTACGTTTTGGCACGCGCTTTGGACTAGTTGGTGTTAATACCGATGATGGTGTTGTTGGCGTTGACTCTCTTATTGGTGATCTTGTTTCTTTGGTTTCTGTTGTTGTGGCTCGTAAATTAGGCGTTGACGATTTAACCACGGGCTTTGGTTGCGGTATGAGCATTGGAGGTTTCGGATTCTGTTCATTGAATACATAACAATATAGTGATAAAGAGAAGAAAATCGATATTTCGGATTATCTGAGTTGAGAACAAACCTGTGATGAAGGACTGGGTCCTGCCAAACCTTTCACTTGTAGTGCTTCAGCGGCATTCAATAACTGTGGGAGTTTGTCATGGGCAACATTGACCTCACCACGGTACATAAATTTAACTAATGCTTCAACTTCCCAAAATTTCAAATCCTTCATCAGAATTATAGGATGTTGGCACGGATTCTCACGTAATAATGTTGCAAGATAATCGCTACATGATGATAAAATCATTTTATGACATTTTAGAGAGCGTCCTTCACACGCTAATGTAACATCAACGAATTGTTCAGAGTCAAGTAATGATGGAAAACTGTTTTGCATATTGCTGTGGTAACTATTCCATCTCAGGCAAACCTGATAACCAAAAAAGAGTGAATTAGTACGATTATGAATAGAATCATTGATTAAATCATCAAGCTAGCCGTATAATCGTCGTGAAACCAGGTGAGCAATTGTACCTCTTGCGATTGTTGTGGATGAACATTTTGATTCGTTTTAGTGCTCGGCTGTCGTGATGGCATTTTAATCGTTGTTGCTGCAACTTGTTTCACTTTTAGTGGTATTGTTTTCAATACAAGTGTTTTACGTTGTTGTTGGGACGTGGGACTCGAAACTGGTGGAATATTTTTGACTTGCGGACGTACTAATGATTGACTTGCTATCCTTATTGTCCTATTAGCGGAAGTGCTTTGAGAATTTGACTGCATAACTGTAACAATAATAAAATAAATAGGATCAATTAATCGAATTAATAATTATTACAATCTAATGATGCATTTAGATGAAATTGGACATCAAACAATTACCATGATAGCGCCTGCCAATAAGTCTACCGCCATGGTGGACCCTAAGATGTCGATGAAGATTGGTTGTACCACATTGACGTGGATTAGCCCCACCCCGAACAACAACAGATCCGCAAATACGACATTGTGCCCTCAAAGGATCATTTGCACATAAATCAAAGTGCGCCCATACTGCACTAGGATTGGCCATTGCTCGAAGACTACGAGCATGTGAGCGTACTCGTGTTGGATGTCCAGAAGTTGGTGAAGACATTACTTCATCCAGATAACAATCATCATCGTCTTCGGGCTCTTGTTTCATTGTACTCTCTAATTTTTTGTGGATTTTATTGGGCGTCAAACGACGTTCAGCAAAACGGATTGGTGGACGACCTCGAATTGGCAATGTTGTTGCGGGATCCGACCCGCTTGATGTCAGTCGACCACTTGTCGCCGTTTTTAACAGTCCTTATGTACTTTGTGCTGTTTGGTATACCTGGAAAAGATAAGTTGATGGATTTCCAATATATGATGGATATAAAAAATTGAACGGGCAGAATTGGTTATGATATTGGCGAGGATTGAATATCTAATTCCAAAGTGGATTCGCCTACAAAGTTTTAAGACAAAGACAAAAACGTCTATTGATGAAGAAAAAAAAGCCGGTTATGATGAGAAAGATAATCAAAATCTCTCGTATCAATCAATACTGTTTCATGATAAAGAATAGAAGAACATCATATGATAGTTTTGTGTGGCCTCAAAGTCTCGCCACATTACTCCGAGTTGCATGTACTCGTTTGACGAATTAATAAAAAAATGCAAGGTGAAGAGAGCAGATGTGATTGATGAAAAATAAACGCGTAGAAAGAGAGGGAAAGGTAAAAGAAGGAGAAGAAAAGGGAGCGCAGTCGCACGTACTCGCCAAACCAAATATTTCGTCTAACTATTATTATCGGCGTCGCCAGCCGCTACAGGAACGTATGAATCTAACAACGAACGCCATTGCGCGCGTGCGTTTACGTTCTATAAAAAGAAATTATAATCTTGCGCACGACGTGAAAATCACGCAACGGCTACAACTACATACACAACCATTTTCCGTGAATGAAAATCACAATGATACCACATACGCACAATATTCAGCATTATGAATCGGGTGCGGACGAAGTAGGTAAAATAAATCTCTGCAATATTTCTATAATAAAAAAAACACACTATAAATAATCGAACAGTTCAATTCAATGCATACGTTGTCCCGGAATGTCAAGACACATCATAATACAAAAGATCGAAGAAGAAAAGAGTTCGGACATGTGTAACAAAGTGTGCTTGTGTACGAGTAAAATTTTCCCTCCACCTTCTCAACATGCTGAGAGGGAGTAGGGTGAACACACAATAGACAACACATCACATATACACATGCACAAATTTATCCGCTTTCAAATTCACCATCTCTCTCGCTCTTTTCCACCCCTCATTCAATCGCTCTTATTCTTACTCCCGTTTACCAAACATTACAATGACCGTCGCGACTCGCGCGTGTCATATCGACCGAAATGTAATTTCACACGTACAAACACCCACTTATTCATGTAAGAAGACACGCGCAGAAGCAATATAATACAGTATCAGTACTCCAATTGAGTGGTATGAGACAACAACATTGGGTGGCTTCCCGCGGACTCACGAATTGACCGGCTAAATACAAATGGCACCGATCGTTGCAACATAGTCATTGTTCCCACTTATCACTTTCCTATGAATCAAGTATTAACTTATGAATAATCTCTCATATTTCACTACAATATATAAGCACATCTAATACAATTACTTCACCTCATACCCAAGTTGATTTTCCTCTCACTCCGCTCGTTTTGTCAGTGTATATGTACGTGTCCATATACATATGTTTTCGTCAATTATCAGATATCATTTATGAGATCTCTTGAGCTAGATCCTTCCGTCTCTTGATTGAATAACGTCTGTTTTTGGTTATGATACTATTGTTGATATGAATATATTAATATACACATACACATATATACATATATATATATATATATATATAACGTTTATGCATGCGTAAATAATGACTCAATTCCGAGATAAAGTTCGTCCGCGTGGCCCCTTTACTCACCGAAGAACGAATCGCTAAAGCCGAACCCGGGGATGACTAAAATCGAAATCGGCTGGCTCTGATGCGGGGCGCAACAAAGCCGCGCATGTGCGACGACGCCGGTCTCTATTGCCTATTGCTCTCACTTGCTCTCTCATTGTCGACAACGTTGACGCTGCTCAACGTATTATTCCGATGCATGGTGTGTGCCACCGATGCTTTCCCCTTCTTGCCCTTCATCCATGTTAGAATTTATCTTCGTTTGACTAATGTGCGCGTGTGTGACTCGCTTCAATACTAACCAGTATGATCACGTTCGCTCTAGATTTTCTACTTGTTTTACGCAAGTTCGAGCTTTATACTCATCCCGTGACCATTTTGGCCCTATTAGATCTGTATATTGTAGTATACAGCGTTTTGTTTTTCATGTTGAGGTTAATTCATGCTTACTTTTGTTGATGAGAATTAGAAAGAAGGGGAGAGGGAAATGGTTGGCGAGTCATCGATTGGATCGGCCTCAGTGCCATGAAGTTCGTTCGAATGTTGAAAATCGAATAAAATTATCTACTAAGTTCACGGCATTGTTATTTAAATACTATTGATAATGAATTTTTATTTCATATTTATTTTTATGAGATAAATTGTGCGATCATTATTTATATCAACTATGAATGCATAAGCTGGGATTATGATGAGATGCGATATGAGGGGTGCATTGTAAGAAGACAATGTAGTATATGTGTGAGAATGTGATGCTGTTGGGTTATTGTACATGAATACTTCATCAGTCGCCCGCAGCTAGACGAGTAAACTCAGGAGAAAAGATGATACGGTTGGAAAAGACATCGTGGAAGTACAGTGGCAGTAATGAGGGAGGTCGCTGAGATGTTACTTGAGCTGTATGTAGGTTGAATTGAAGCAAACATTCTTGAACGATGTTACAGTTAGAAGTATAGAAGAAGTAGGGAGATATATATCAATTCTGTTACTTTTTTGCATAATTGAGATCCGTAGCAAACATTTGATTGAAAAATTTATGAAGATTTAATACAGATATTTATAAATAGAATATGGTTTATGACGCTAGTCGGCCAAAAAAATTAACTGGAATGTTAATTAGTCTGAGTGCTATTGTTTAAAAACAATAATATAAATTTCGATGACAACAGAGTACTTTATCAATTTTTTCCCGCCACCAATATTCAAAAAGAAACATCGATTCCTGCCTTATTCACAGCTGTGTTTGTAGCTACACAAGAATCAATAGGGGTAACACAGGAAATTTATTTATGTACCGACGTGGCGCCTATATGGAATTTCCAACGAATCTCTCCGCCATTTTAGAATATTCAACGAATAAAACAAGTTTTTAAATTAAAATACGATATATCATATGGTGTTGCGATGAAAAATAATAAGTAAAACACGATTATTTCTAGGTACGCGATATTATGCCATAAAGTGAGTGATGAGAGTTCAATCGCTCATCAATTACGATGACATGGTTCTACAGGAATTGAATATATAGGGATGTATGTAACTGATTGTTCATGAGCAATTACTGAAAATGATAATGTACGAGTACATAAAAATTCCTGTGTCTCTGTGTATCGATCGAAGACACATTAAATATATAATAGCTGCAGATGAGTATACAGTGGCAGCAGTGGTGCTCTTCCATATCACCATTACAACTTTCTTCTTTTCTCTGTACTCAACAACGTCATCCATTCGTTGTCCCTTCTCCACCGCCACCACCATCGCCACCATCGCCATCATCTCCTCCTCCTCATCCTCCTCCTCCTTCTCTTGGTGTTGCTGCTGCAAACCATGCAAACCGTGTTGTTGCCCGCTATCTCTCTATGTAATGGTGGCGGTGGTGCTGCTGTTGCTCTGGCTGCTCGTGTTTGTCGAATAATCGTCGACAAAAAGACAAGCAAGAAACGAAATTACAACTACAATAATGACAAACGACACTAATCATCAATAATTCATTATGGATATATTGTAAATATTGGAATATTGGACACGAATATTCATTAATCGAATAATAATCTTGACAGTGATTGTGCGTGAACGTAAATACGAAGAAAAAGAAGGAGAGCGAAAACGAGGGAGTGAGAGAGTGAGAGTGCGAGAGGAGAAGAAAAAAATGAAAAGAACCCTTTGCATTGTAAGATGTACGAACGCGAATATTCGTGGTCTATCGCGTTGCGCACTTACTCAGTAATATATGCCAATGGCAATATATTGAGATGATCCTGGACAAGGAGACGATTAAGAGACGACCTACCACAATACCATTGTGGTTCTTAGAAAATTTGTTGCACTAGAAATTTTCTCATCTCTCTCCATATCTCTGCTGCTTTAACCAAACCAAACTCATATATAAGTGTATGTACCAGTGTTGTAGAGGGATAATGATAATCATGATGATGGAGATGATGAGGTTTGTGGTGATTATATTCTCTACGTTTTCATGAGATATAAAATGAAACTGCTATGTTTGCCAGCAGAGATAATTCATATTGTCGATGAATACATGATAGACATTTGGAGTAAAACGTGGGAATATTAACTTATTTATGGGAAATTTTCTTTGGATGTTTGTTGTATTACAAAAGTTACAAATGTTAAAATATACGACAATGCAATTGATAGATAATAGGACTATTATCAATGTTGAAAATGTTGAGAACGAGAGGAAAACAACGACGACTATAACGAAGAATCGTCGAAATTTGTTTATGAATATGATTATTGTTATTTCACGCGTGCAATTTTCCATGTTTGACGTGTGACAATACAATTACAGTGATATGTTTTCGACACCGACGTCAGTTGTGGGCGAGCCGTCAGGCTATGATTTTGAGAAAGAAGAAAATGCCGCTAAATGGAAGGGTGTCTTTGTTAATTCATTGCGGAAGGTTTGTTTTATAGTCTCGTGTTGACGTCTTAGTGTATTTTTTCTGCCATACTATTTATCTATATTGAATTCTTAGGTTTTGGAGCAAGTTCATCCGAGTTTGGAAGCAAGACAAGATGCATTGGATTATGTTGAGAGTTTAATATTGAGAATGTTGGGAATGTTGTGTGGTCATCCACCACCTCAGTCATCACTAGACGTTGAGGACAGAGTGCGACAAACATTTCCAACACCAATCGACAGGTGGGCAATAAGAGATGCGAAAGATGCATCGGAGAAAGGGAAGAAGAAGTCTCCGCTTGTTTTGCCTGTTGACAAAATACATCAATTACTGAGAAAAGTAACTGCTATAATATGTATTTATTCATAGAAATCGCAATTGGTTTTCACAGCAATTACAAATTTTATCCTTTTTCAATTATTTTTTCAGGACGTGCATCTTCCCAAATTTGATTTCCAAGTCAGCTTGTTTGTTGTCGGAGTACTCGAATACATTTCTGCTGATATATTGAAGGTAGGTGGGAAGAAACGTGAACAATTGAAAATTCCTTTGCATTGTGCAACTTCTTATTTCATTCTCATTTTTATTTATTATCATTATTTTCTATTTACTTTTCCTTGCAGTTGGCTGGAAATTATGTCAAGAATATTCGTCACGTTGAGATCTCGTGTGAAGACATACGGGTTGCTATGTATGCAGACATGGTAACATATTCAATTTGTTTTGTTTCTCTTTCATTATTGTCTATTTTTCCATTTTCTTTCAGTCATTATTTGGGCTTAAGTCTTCATTTATTATTCGCGGTGCATATACTCAGAATGATTCCATTATATGATGCAACATGTTATTAGAATTTTTTTTTTCATTGGGAGAGAAGGAAAAATATTTTTTTTATAGAAACGAAAATTGGCTTGCATATTTTTTCTGCTTGATTACATGCTTTCCACTAACATTTAAACAACACCGACCATGTTCGTTGTACTTCGTTCATGCCGTTTGCAGGGGGTACGTACTCAAGAACGACCTAAAATATCATTTTTAATGCCCATTAAAATATATTTGTATTCCTTGCGTGGTTTAATTTTTGGATTATAGCGACTTTTCTGTCATTTGCTACCTGCTATGACATATGCTATCCAGTCATCGTTTATCTGTTTATTAACATCTATTACGCATCGTTTATTTAGAACAAATAGAAACACAATTTCACAATATCGAGTTTTCCTTTGTATTCGATTCAGGTTAATTGATAACCATCACGCAATAATCTTTAGGCTCATTTTCATTATTATATCAATTCGATCATCGCCCGTCCATTTTCAGTGTATTATATTAGGAAAAATTTATCTTTCAGTAGTCCAAGGAAAAAAAAATGACATGTAATATCATCAAATGTCCAAAAGTATTTTGAGTGTACCGCTGTATAAATTGGAGTATTTCTTTATATCCAAGTGTGCTGTGAATAGCAATATGTGTATCGTGTTAATCGCCTCATCGTTTTTCATTGGTTGCTTACAGGTTCTAATGGATATGTTTTATCAAGACGATTGTGCGGAAGGTCCACAAAGCAGTCTGGGAGCAGTTGTATCACAGACGTATGAAGAATCAGTTCGGGACCTCATTCATGATGAGCGACATTATTTACGTGATCTCTACATGATTATTAAAGTGAGCAAACCATCTTATATATGAGAAAAAGAAAGAAACATAATCGATTCTATTAATTAATCTAATTTTTTAGGTGTTCAGGGAAGAAATAGCCAAGTTGACTCAGGATCGTTGTGAATTAGAGACATTATTCAGTAATATAATGGACATTTATGAAGTGACAGTGACATTGTTAGGCAGTTTGGAAGACATAATGGAAATAACTGAAGAAAAGCAGACACCAACAGTGGGCTCGTGTTTCGAGGAGCTTGCTGAAGCTGCAGAATTTGATGTTTATATAAAGTTAGTGAATTCTACACAAGTAATTTTGAATTATCAATCCTTCATCGATTGGGGAATATTATTGACCATTAACACTTTGTAGATATGCAAGAGACATGAATAGTCCAACTAGTCGTGAAGTTTTAACGAGGTTATTGTCCAGACCCGAGGCAAATGAAGCATTACGTGCTGCTGGTCACGGCCTTAAAGAAGCTGTTAAGTACTATTTGCCAAAATTATTGCTGCAACCCGTGTGGCATTGCTTTTTGTACTTCGATTATATTAAGGTATGCTCCGAAAAAGTCAAAATGAATTCGTACAACTAATCCCAATTATTTTAATACCCGAACGATTATTCCCTAGGTATTACAAAAACGTACACCAAACACTGAAGACAGCGAGACGCTGGAGCAAGTACAAGGTTTACTAAGGCCATTGCAAATGGAATTATTGCAATCAGTCGCGAGTCTACCGAAAAAGGACATGGGATTGCGCATGCAGAGTCGAGCACGACGACACGCCGCATTGGAAAAAACGAATGAGTTACAGAAAACTGTTGATGGCTGGGACCAACGTGATATTGGACAGTGTTGTAATGAATTTATACGTGAGGACATGTTAGGAAAAGTTGGAAGTAATGGACGGAGATTGACGGAAAGGAGAGCTTTGTTGTTTGACGGATTATTAGTGCTTTGTAAACCCACTAGTGGAAAACGTGTGAGTGTAAGTGTTGCGGCTGTGGGTGTTGTTAGTGGTCATCCAGCGCATCAAGGGGAAC
Source organism: Meteorus cinctellus (assembly GCA_030523045.1). Taxonomy (NCBI): domain Eukaryota; kingdom Metazoa; phylum Arthropoda; class Insecta; order Hymenoptera; family Braconidae; genus Meteorus; species Meteorus cinctellus. Next base: position 59,797 of record JAPYZF010000156.1, read on the forward strand.
TGCGGGTCAAAGAGCGATTTTTTATCAGGAAAGTTGATATTGTTGATCGTGAGGATACTGAGGGTAAGTTATGATTGTAAACTATTCGATACGCTGGACGATGATCTCACGAAATTTGTTTTCATGGGAGTAATTTTTATTTTATGTTCGATGTTAGAATTAAAAAATGCCTTCGAGATTGTACCGAGAGATCACCCGAATGTTACATTGGTGGCTAAATCTGCTGAAGATAAAAACAGTTGGATGGCTGATCTCGTGATGTTGAATACAAAAAGTATGCTAGAAAGAACATTGGATAGTATATTATTGGATGAAGAAAGGAAACATCCATTGAGATTACCACCGCCGCATTTGTATAAATTTGCTGAACAAGACTGCGCGGAGAATGTGGTATTGGAAGCGAGAGAAAATGGCGGTGTGCCATTAATTAAAGGCGCGACACTGGTTAAATTAGTTGAGAGGCTTACGTATCATATATATGCCGATCCGGCATTTGTGCGAACATTCCTTACTACTTATAGGTCAGTAATCAAAATAATTTATAGACTAAACTCGACTACTTTTCTTCGGTATATCTTGGATACATAATTACATAATAAAATGCTTTGCAGGAGTTTTTGCTCACCTCAAGAGTTGCTTACACTCTTAATTGAGCGTTTCGACATACCAGATCCATCGTTAGTTTATGGTGATGAAGAAAAACCAACAGGTTGCAAAACAACAGCGCGAGAAGATTGGAAACGATATCGCAAAGAATTTTGTCAGCCAGTTCAATTCCGCGTTCTGAATGTTTTAAGGCATTGGGTTGATCATCATTTTTATGATTTCGAACGTGATCGAAATCTCTTGGAGAGATTGCAGTTATTTTTGGATACTGTAAGTGGGAAATCAATGCGAAAATGGGTGGACTCGGTTATTAAAATTGTCCAAAGAAAATGTGAGCCCTCAGAACAAAGACCTATTACCTTCAGTTTTGAAAAATCACCACCGCCAATTGAATGGCATCTCAAAGTTCCTGAGGAAGAATGGGGGATACTTACGGTACAGTATTTAGATATGCCGCGATGAAAGATTCATAGTAGATATACCTTCAAATCGCAAATAATATTTTCCATTTTTCATTATATCAAATTAACAGTTACATCCCATTGAGTTGGCAAGACAGCTAACTTTGCTGGAATTTGAGTTGTATAGAACGGTGAAACCATCTGAACTTGTTGGATCGGTTTGGACGAAAAAAGATAAGGAGAAAACATCTCCGAATTTACTGAAGATGATCAAGCACACGACGAATGTGAGTTCACTTTGGAAAATTGAATTCTACATTCAATTAATTACGACATATTTCCATTGGTTATGTTTTCGGTTTGCAGTTTACGAGATGGCTTGAAAAGACAATTGTCGAGGCAGAAAATTTGGAAGAAAGAGTGGCGATTGTGTCTCGTGCTATCGAAATAATGATGGTGTTGCAGGATCTCAATAATTTTAATGGTGTGTTGGCAATCGTTAGTGCAATGGGATCCGCTTCAGTTTTCAGATTGAAATTCACTTTTCAAGTATGTTATGCAACGAATTACTATTATATTCAATTGGTTTGAATTGTTATTTACTTCGAATTTAATTTTGTAGCAAATCCCAGCGCGATTGCTAAAATCGTTGGATGAAGCCCGCGAATTGAATAGCGATCATTTTCGTAAATATCAAGAAAAATTACGCTCTATTAATCCACCATGTGTACCATTTTTCGGTAAATTGAGCTCTTATACTGAAATATTGATAAAAAAATTATTCCATCGAAAACCTTGGCACATTTAGTAATTCATCTTTTCAATTTCTTAAATAGGCATGTACCTGACCAATATACTTCACATAGAAGAGGGTAATCCTGACTATCTCCCGAGTAGTCCTGAGTTAATAAACTTCAGTAAACGACGAAAAGTGGCCGAAATAACTGGGGAAATACAACAATACCAAAATCAGCCGTACTGTTTATCAGTAGAACCGAGAATACGACATTTCATCGAAAACCTGTCACCATTCGATCCTAATATGAAAGACGCTGATATCAGCAATTATCTGTACGACAAGAGTTTGGAAGTGGAACCACGGACAATTACTCGTCGACCGCCACTCCGTGCACGCAAATGGCCGGAATTGAATTTGAAGTCACCAGGAATTAAAGCGCGGAGCATGGGCGGTAAATTGCCGGCGCCACTTCAAGCAGTAGCGTCCAGTGTTCGATTACATGATCCAACCCCAGATATTATGCCACAACCAGAATTACCTGAGACACCGCCGCATACATCACAAAATATGATCCACTCAAGTGATCACAGTGTGTTCGCGCCTGTTCTATTAGGTGGTGAGAAAACGAATGATAAAATTCAGATAATTTTCAATGAAATCAAAAGCTAAATTTCATCTTTGAATCCAATTAAGGCACAGGTCCGCCTCCTGGTTCGCCAGGACCATTGAGTATGTCTGGATTGTCCTTGGGCTCTCCAGGCAACAGTCCGCAACTCGGATCACCTGGGCATTTACCATCACATCATCAACCGCAAACAACACATTTTGGTTTCAATTCTGGAACGATCGGTGTTATGGGTGCACTAGCTGGACTCCCTTCATCTGCTGGAAGTCCTGGTGCATTACCAACCCCACCTTCGCCCAGTCATCTTTCTATTTCTCAACCACCACCACCATTACCGCCGCGGTGTCACAGGCGGCGTGAAAGTTCCATTAGCGAATCGCCGCAACAGGTAAAATTATCATTCAATGCCATCCGTCAGTCTATTTGATGCTTATTAATTTTTTTGTGTTTTTCTACCCTTCTATCTGATCAGGCGAGACAAGCGCCCAATGCCCCAATGCTTCCACCGCGCGAGGGAACATCACCGCCACCACCACTACCCCCACGCCGAGATTTACCGGTGACGCTTCCACCGCGACTGCCACCAACATTAAATACAAGTACGTCAGCACTTTTAGCAAGACGAAATTCAACACTAGATGGTTCATGTTCAAATACAACGCATCCACGACGTTATGTATCATTTAATGGACCTAGTCCAACCAAATTACCACCAACACAACCTAATGGCGCAATTACACCGCGTTTGCCGCCGAAACCCCTGCCAGGACGTCCACCAACAACAATGTTTAATTTCAATGCGCCACCGGGTCCTAGTTGAATTTATTTTTCTTCCTCGTTTTTATTCTTATTTGGTGTGATTTTATGATGGTATGGATCGATTGAAGATTTCGTGCGATGATAAAGCTCGAATTACATGCTGATTTCACAAATATATATGTATATCAAAGTTGAAACATTTTTGCGGGTAGATGAAAGATAGTATTTGTTAATTGCAAAGGGGGAGTCGAATAGACGATAACTCCTCGATGATATTAATGGTAATCAGTTATATTAATGAGATGTTAGGTATATATACTCTATTAGATGTATGGAACCAGCGCACAATAAGAGATTTTCCATTTTGAACAATTGAAAAAAAAAAAGAAATGAAGTATGGGTGACAAACAAAATTGTAATTCTACAACGATTTTGACAACAAGCCTCTATAGGTTTGATTTACCTCTGACATTCCCTGCTCTGATGCTATGACGACGCAGATGACCTCGCGATTCGAGGTGATGTGCGAAGAACGCGAGAGAAAAAATTTGAATATATTGAAATATTCATATTATCAATGTATAAAAACATGAAAAATTCGAAATTGTGAAGCTTTTTATTTTAACAATTCTTTTTTTTCTTTGTTTTCGAATTGAAGACGGTTTATTTTTTCGCGTGCCGACTGCAGACTGTTATAACTTGTACAATATATTTTTAGATATTTTTAACAATAAGCGGTAGGTAAAATAGCCGTTAGATTTTCGAGTAGAGTAACATATGTATGTATATTTATATTCAAGCATATATTGTATATGTAAACCCCATCCGAGCGCAAAAAATTTCACTAGTACGATATCAATTTAAGAAAAGAAAAAAAAATATTTGTAAAATTCTGGTTACGAAAGAAATTGATGTCTCTCAAATATCAATGAAACATTCGTCGATTGTGTCGTAAATCGTGAGTGAGATTGAGAGCGAATGAACAAAGTGAAACAAATAGAAGAACGAAAAAAAGGATAGAAAAGAAAATTTACTTACAACATTCTTCTAAAATTAGTTGTCGTTGTTATTAGTAAACCTCTCATAAAGAACAAAACGAAAGAAAGAAATAGATTTGTTACAAAGGAAGATTATAAAAAATATAAAATGATGATTTGCGCAGGGGGACACGATTTTATTATCTTGGAGAACTAAGAAACGGTGCTGAAAAGTGTACTGTTTCTTGGATAAACAAAAAAATAAGAAGGGAAAAAGAGACAATTGAGTAGAATCCAATGACGTTAATCAACGAACACTCTAAATATTCCACTTGGGAATGTCTTCCTGTTGTTCTATTTTTCCCCACGAACTCTTCTCATTTTTTTTTAATCTCCAAGATATTTTTTCTCACACATCTTCGGGACCTTTGTCGACACCTCCTCCAATACAACTGTGATACACTATAAACGTGGGTACGTATGTTATGTAAACTATGAACGTGTTAGATTTAACTGTGAAAAAAGAAAAACCAATTGTGGACAAAAATCAATGTTAATTATAAATAAGAGGTGATGAACATTGTGACGATGAAGATGAAGTGGGAATGAAAGAGACAAAGAAAGTAATCTACGTGCATTCGCACGGCTGCAAGTCGTATCATAGGCCAATATAATAACTATAATTGAATACATAAATGAAATAGTTTAGGAGGAAAATGAGATGAACGAATATGTACATGTATATTATTATAAATATGTTCTATTGAAAATGAATTATTGTAATAATACTAAATTGATATGATATCGTTGCAGCACAACGACGTCAAATATTTGAATCATGTAAAATAAAAATTATATTGTGTAGTATTTAACGAGTTGTTCATTTATAAACACATTCATGGATATATACAATTGATATTTAATTTGTTATCGTCTAACTCATTGCTAAATTAGGGTTCTCGAAAACACTAAACACACTGAGGACAAACATTTAACAATATATAGATGCACTGTTGGTGAGTAATAAAAAATAAACTGTCATAACATTTCCACAAATTATGCTCTACTTGAATTGTTTGGAGGGATGATATGTATTTATCGACAGCATACCCTACATGCAGTCGAAAATATAATATAATAAATTATCTGATTAGATCACAATGAATATATTCATAATTATTCGTACTGGGGAATTATTCTTATGTTCATGATTGTAGGAAGCAACTTCCTTATGCTTTACTTAATATTATTCATCATGACTAGCTTTCTTCTCATCCATTGTACATGTACCAGTCTTTTGACAATGAATGTTGAGACATTATTTTGGCAGCAGTGAGTATCACGAAAACAATAATTCTGATACTCATTTCACCCATCAACCTCGAAATCACATCAACCATTCTTCCGATAATTCGTGCAAATGTTATTTCCTTGCGAGTTGTCATTTAATTGAATTTGCGAAAACACATATTCACACATTTCAGCATCGGAACTTTTGATTTCTCATAATTATTTTTCCACAATCTTATACTACGCAGCATCATGAGCGGTCGATGCATCACTGACTCTCTTTTGTCTACCACCAAGAGTAATATGAGCATCGAGAGTATCACTCAGTTTGCTAAATCGCGTTGCCCAACTTCCACGTCGTGCACCAGGTCTTGCACCGATTGAACCATTCTCTCGTAACATGGAAATTAATTCATCATCGTCATCAACACCTTTCACACCTTTTTCGTATCTTGCTTCTTGTGCGAGAACTTTTTCACGCGCTATCTGCGTTGTTATGGCACTTGGTGTCTCTGGAATGATGTAGCTCATCGCACCAGTCAATGCAAACACCTGGAAAGCAACATGTTTATATAAATTTAGATGTGTAATCATTGAAGAAGATTGTAATAAAGTGCCTTGTGGGCAGTAATTGAATTTTGTTCCTACTCACAACATGCTCGAACACGACAACAAATGCAAGTCTGGCAGCGAATACATGCCAGTATTGCGGACTGAGACCATAAGGATCATTTGCGTGGTCAGGACCATTTCGGTAGCCTCTATATTGGCATGTACGTGGTTTCCAGTCGGAGGCCTGGCTTACCATGTCTTCTCGATAATCAGAAGTGTTAAATTCTGAGAGAGAACTGTCGATATAACCGACCAGGTCATTTGTAGGTGAATAAACAAAGGCATAAACACATCGCGGAATGAAATCTGATGTATAAGCTATTACAAAAGCATTGGAAACAACTGCGGCATACGTAACACCTTTCAGTATCCCAAACCAAGCACCAATGTCAGCAACACGTTCAGCCAACGGTCGTCGTGCCTCTTTCACCATTTTATAAGCGTCTAATCGAATTTCACCAATATTATTGAGTAATGCAAACAGTGGTGCCAGTGGAAATGCCGCGACAAATAAGGTCACGAAGCCATATTGCAAAATCATTTCAAGATATTCATCAAAAAGAGCAAGCTTTCCTGGGTCCTGAAGTTGATAATCCTGTTCCCAACATGTGTACGGTCTCTCGTGATCCTTTGTCGCAGCTTTATGTGTTCTCTTGCGCCACCAGTTCCACATTTTCGGGGAAAGAATTTCCATAAAATTGTTGAATAATTGTTTGCCAATCATAATTATTGCTAATTGTATACAAAGTTCGGATAAACAACCGGCAGGATCACACACATCTGTTTTTATCCGGAAGAATTCGGACGAACGCGCATCCACATCGCCCGGATGTACATAGAATCGTCCCTGTTGATCAATTCTTATTTGATTCAATTCGTGAAATGAGAAAAAAAGTGGAAAATAGAGATGAGTAATTAATTAAATAATCATACCTTGAAGAAAGCAATGTAAATAAGTGATGAATAAAAATTAACAAACTCAAAGAGAAATATTTTGAATGTAAAACTGTCTTCGTATTCAGTTTGTGTTCTTGGATTTTCCATATTCACCATCCATTTGGCCAGTCGCTGATAAATTCGTGTAAGAATCATGATGATAACCAAGTTAAGAAGTGCAGCGGTCATTGAGGTAAATATTTTTGCGTGTCGTTTTAAGAAAAATCCTCCACCACCGTAAAAAACTGCGACCAATGATATTCGATATATTATCGTACCGAGAACTGCGCCGAGAACAACGCAAATCTGTCACAAAAATCGTCATAATAATGAGTTAATTATAATCAAAATGACAAGCTTGAAGAATATAAGTGGCATGCATAAATACAACAATAGAAAATTTTACCATAAAGAAAACAAGTGAACCAGTGACCATGTATCTCCATGCACGAGATAATGCGGGCATGTAAGGCTCTCGTTCTCTTGTCACTGGATTAACTCTAAATGTTTTTACTGATGATTCAAATTCTGGTCTAGGTTCTTCATCACCATCAGCCATTTGTAAGTCCCATTCCCAAACTATAACTGCTTGGCGACGTCTCCACAGCTCAAGGAAACTTGTTGCTATTTATTATTCATACACAATGAACAATTAAATTTGATAAAATCAAACTTATTCGACTGGAATGTTTGTTATCGAATTATCTTACCCCAAAATGACATGAAAATTGCAAAGAAAACAGTCGAAGGATTATCAAATAGGTAAGAAAGTCTGGAGAATAAACACGAGTCACCCAGCTTACGATAAGAACATGCTCTATCACACAATGGACACAAAGTTATGTTTCCTGCTGAAGTTGGATCACAGATTTCTCTGCTTGGTACATTGTCTGGTCCCTCCATACTTCCAAGTCCGTAAAAAAAACACAATAATCCAACCACAGCGGGCGGATACAATGCACGTGTGTAAAACCCCAACCAAGCATAGTAAAGCGCAACTTTTTCACCGAAATATCGTCTTATAAGCCACAAAGGTTGTTTTTTATACCTGAAAAATAATCACCGATATTGAATTCAATAAAATATTTATCTACTCAGTCTTTGTTGCGATTGTACAAATACACATTAATTGTGCATAGTACCAAAGTGTTATTACGAATTCTCTTTGGTAAAAGAAATAGAGTTGTAGAGACTATAATGCCTTGAATGCTGTAATGAACAACTATATGCGGAGACGATCATGTTTTTATATTCTACGTCGTACGTATCGATCATAACACAAATAGAATTGCTTCAATGACAAGTATAAAAAATTATGCCTATAATGTCAGATTGGTTCCAATTGTGACATTACAAGCACGACCTTTATTATTGCAAAGAGGAAGTCTTGAGCTTTTAAAATCGGAATTATTATAAATTTATATTTACCATTGTGATGGTCGTGCCCATATAAGATAAAGAAGATGCCGGTCCAATGGAACACCATTAGGTCCAGGACGATCATATGGTCCTTCGTGTAGTGGAAAACAGTCAAGAAAAGTCCCGTCAGCAAGTAATCTTCTTATTCCAGCCTTTTCATGTACGTTATCGTACCTTGTTCGAGATAATATTTGCATAACAATAAGTGATCTTTGTGCCGGCGAATACGCGGTTTCTCGATCTTTCACCAAAAATCTGGAGAATAGAGAAACATTTATATGAAAGCGTCAATAAATAAATGAAAAAATTTGTACATTATATAGATTCGATACGTGAAGTACTGGCATATGAGAAATATTAATGTGGGTGTATTCGACTAAATGAAAGTACAGTGTGTAATAATGTATGAATCTAGAATATCCAATAGGTCAAGTATATGTCGAATGAAATTACAGTCTTTTCAAATGTAAGAACTATTAAGAATATAACTATATGATTGTTGTATTATAAGTCAAACGTTTATAATTAATATTTATAGATTTCGAAGACAGTGGTATTGTGCGAATGTCAATGAAAGTATTGTTATGTATATTGTCTTGTATCATGCAATATTTGACGAGCGGCGAGGATGTAACTTGTGCGTATCTATATCAAAAGCGAGTCGATTTCATATCTCGAAATCGCTAAATAATCTTTTTGGTAAATCAATTCCACTCACATCTCGTCATGCTCATCGGAATCACGACTAGCATAAAAACTCGGCTCCTGTGGATGGAGATTCAAATCCCATGAGTGAAGTTTTTTTATCCAATCCAACCAAGTTGACCATTTTTCCCAAATCTTTTTTTTACTTTTCTTGCCATCATCACTCTTTAGGAGAAGGAACAAAAGGAATGAGTTGAATAAGAATCGTATAAATTTATTAGTATTGTTTTCTTATCTCTAATAAACGTAAAAAAAGAAGTTCATGGCTTACCCACGCCTTCACTGAAATAGTAATGAGCCTCTTGGTAATTAGTTTGAGATTCATAACTTCAGCGTATTGAATTTTAACTTTCCAAGGTATATGAAGTTTTAGAAAATAAGTTTTGCCGTCAAATGAATTTTCTTTGGGTTCTAATTCCATTTGTAGACCGTCTTTGAGTAAATTCTCTTGAAATATACGGCGTTGTTCCCTTTGCTTTGATTCTAATTCAGTCATAACACCTGTATTTTCCTCTTGATAAACCAATACCATGTCGATACGCCTCTGACCGTCGCTAAAAATAGAGAAAACAAGCAACAGGAATATAATAACATTCTGATTTTGAATTTAAATGACTCGTCTATCATCACCGTCGCTCCTATCATATCACGGGTATGTATGTAAGTTTATAATCGATATATCCATTGCGTAGGCAATATCGATGAAAGAAACAGTTAACAATTAAAATTTCATAGACTACTACGGATGATGACATCGTTCTCAAATTGCCTCCTTCTATATGACGTCATTCACGATATTTTTATCTATATGAAACAAAAAGTTCAACTGTCTATAGAATAACTGTATTATAGAATAGTAATGTCAAATAAAAAAAATTTCCCATCAACTTATTACTTCGGATAACTAAAATAGATAAACTAATGCATAAATAAATGAAGTGAATAAAGCGAATAACAATAATGACAATTTCTATAAAAAGATTCTTCTTTCATTCTATATATCTTCATCTACTATATTTGTCACGAGACATTTGATAGAATTGTGTGATATAACAAGTTTATCTTTTAATTATCTCGCACTAATTAGAGGGTCAACAAGGGTGCTACAACCACTCATGTGCTATTTCCTGTCGTGTGTACAAATGATTAATTCATAATCCACCACATCATCTGGAAAAATAGCTGAAAAGTGGATGTAATAAAATATTAATTGCTTCTATGACTGGAAGATGACATGTGAAAATTGTCAAGTCGTCGAATAAATATGGTAAATGCAATAGCAAGAGCTGTTTACCGGAAGAAAAGTGTTTCAGGATCCAGTTCATTATCAATAGACCCTGTGCCCGCACCTCCGTTTTGCATAGCCAAATTTTTTGCTGCCAATTCATCACCAAGAGGACCATCACCCAGCGTCGGAGTAACTGCCAATGAATTTGTTTCGGACATAGCTGGCGTTAACTTTGGCCCTATTAACAAGAAATAAAATAATCATTACTTGTAATATATATGAATTAATTAATCAATGAATAAAGACCGTCCAATTTTTTTCAGTCATCATCTGCATTGATAATTGATTGCTGGTGACGAATGAATGTTAGAAACCCGTAGTGAATAGTATTTTGGTATTTTACATGCTCTATTTATATTCATGTAATTTATGTTCGTGCTCAGTATAATATATGTGTTAAACTGTTCGAAGTCACAGACAGAGTTGTCACTATTATTGATTTACACGAAAAATTTTACCGTGCAATCGTGTGATATGATACTTTTCCCCAATATTTTGTCTCGTCAATTTATTCCCCTATTATTTCGTCGGTATTTTTTTCTATCAACTTGATGTAAACAAATTATTTTTGTGTTCCTTTACCATGAAAGAGTTTATTGACGATAATTGTTACTAATAACGAGCACCAACGTGTGTTCTTTGATAGAATGAACATTTAATACATGAACGCCCGAGGAAAAAATATCGTCGGCGTGACAATAATCTATTGGAGAACGAATTGTTATGGAAAAATTATGTCACGATAATACAATGAATATAGTGTTATAAAGATTCTATGCTATGTTTTTATTACAAACATTTATCGCTATCATTTTTTCTCATGCAATAACTCATATGCGTGTTTTAGCATAAAACTTCTGCTCTGTCATTGTATCAATGATCGTCAATCGCTCTAGCTACATGGGCGTATAATAGAACCTTTGATTAAATATAAGGAAAAAAATAACATATTTCATATCACGTCAATCAAAAATTACTGATAGGAAAATAAGCGCCACAACATTACAGTTCTAAATATGGAATGAGGCATGATAATTTTTCATCCTGATTTAAAAAGAAAAAAGAATTACCGAAGGCTTCCCGAACCACTGCCAAACTGGTAGCCAGTGGAAAAACCGATGCAGCCGATATTTTCTTATTTTTAGGACTCGACTCTCTCATCTCGTCACTCATCATCCTTGGTCCAATATTGTTATCAGGTGTATAGAGAATTTCAGGACCATCATAGCCACTCAACTCTCCACTTTCCAAACGATCAACCGCCGGCATTAGAATATTTTTCAATCGACGACTGACTTCGTCTCCAACAATTGACGAATGTCGTTTGGGCGATGATGTGACCGATGACGCGGATGTTGATGCAAGTGACACGTCTGGAGTTCCAATTGAACGTACAAGATCGCTCAACTGTGATTTTGATGGGCTTGAATATTGTAGCTCTGGTATCTGGAAATTGCTGCTTGAACGACGACTGTGTGTTGACTAGAATGTTATGAGAAAAATAAGATGAATCTCCATCGAAATGATTCGAATGCATAAGAAATGATAGCTGTTGATGAAGACTTAATATAGTAATTGATGGACGAAATTAATTTAATTCACTGAATATCAAACTGAAAAATAAAATTAATCAAAATTGATTATCAATTAATATAATTGTATGCTCTGATGATTACCTGAATTTCGTTGTCGATTGAAACGCTGTTGACCATCAATTCAGCGGCATCGCGAAATGTGAATGCGGGTGATGTGCATGTTAGGTAACTCGGACTGCAACCAGCAAGATCGCCTAACAGTGGCGGAAGTGGTAGAGGGATAGTTTCGTCCCTAATAGCAAGTTGCAGTTGTAGGACGTTGTTCTCCTGCTCCTCCTCCCTTAAAACTACGACGCTCTCGTCGAATCCCTCGTCGTGGGAAATCGACATCGATCAATGACAATATAAACGGGGCGATAGAGTGAAAAGTGAGAAAATTATAGAGAGGGAGGGAAACAATGCTACACCCACACTCCAACATATAAGCACAAAAGCACAATGTGAAAGTCCCACACGTTCTCCCTCATGAAATTATTAATGGAAATAAAACGAGGTAACTTCACTGCTGCACATCAAATAAATATGCTTTGTCACTCGGCCTTGGTGCACTTGATACTCAACTTTACTTTCTGGGTCTCTTTCTATCAATCAAATGAAATGATAAACTACCTCGCTACTATAACATCATTCATCACTGTTCACTGCTCAATAAAGCTTCAATAAATTACATTCAAATTATGTTAATATTTCTTATGTAAAAACACTCGTTTAACCATTGATAATTATTGGACACAAAACATTGAAGCTTCGATCGAAGATCTAATTGAATGGTAGTAATATTCGACACAATAATTTATACAATAACAAGCGGTGGACTGAAATTATTCATGACGTTACGTTACATTAATCGAAACGATAGGAATAAACGTTGCACCTTGAATATCTTCATCAATTTGCATGCCACCACTATTTATTTGCACATCGTTTATCTGAAAAATCTTTTCAACCAAATGTTTACTTCCATTATGAATAAATGAAATGCTCGGTATTGCCGGGAAATCTTTGTCTCTTGTGAACGCGTCGATTCAATGAGCATGTCATACAGATCCAACGACAATGCGATACTAAATTGACCACGGGCTCGCGCACCAGGTCCGACTGCGGACTTGGATAGTCGATGAAACACACACGTGTTGTATGTGTTTGGTCTGTGCACGTTGTCATTGGCATGCGATGTACATCAAGTTGTGACTTCTTGTTCGTGTATACCATTGAAGCATAAATCTATTTTATTTCACACGTAGGTTCACATGAAAAGAAAAAGCATGTGCTGTGTGTCATCGTGTACAAGTTTGTAGAATGGAGTCCATGAGTGAGAAAATTCATGTTTCCTGTTGTTTTTTTTTTTCCAATTCATCTGTATTTAGTTACAGCGTGAATTTTAGTGGCGTTTTAGACTGTATAGACACGCAGGCGATGCTTTCGAATTGCTATGGTTACCGCGCGCAATAACATGATGAACTATTCTAGATATGCATCGGCTGGTGGCTCGCAATGATAGATAATATCCATAAATGATGTTGTTCCATTCCCAGGAGAAGATGCCAAACACTCTGTGGAATTGATGATATTCCGATTATACGTTTGTTTGATGATAGATTTTCAACAGATATTTTCACGAAGAATCGAATGACCTCCTTATTGAAATTTTCTCCAACAATGGAAAATGTAATAATAGAGAAAAATCATTCAGACTAAAATTGAACGGTAATATTTTTGTTGAATGCGATGACACAGTCCGAATTAATTAATACTGGCCCCTCACTGCAGATTATAGCTGCATGCAAATAGTTTGCAATTATGTTATTAGTTTGGCATAATTGCCTCAGCTGACCGACAAAGCGACAAGTGTAATTATTTGATGACTGACTGTTAATTTCCAAGATAGCCGTCAACAGAAGAATAGATACATAGAAAGACACAAGCTTCTTTCATATATGTATTGACTTTTCCCAGGACCTTCCATCAGGTCATTACGAGCTAACAACGGAATGATGGAGTGGCACAAGAAATGTCGATAATGCATTATTAATAAATAACAACATCATCGAACTCTAGTCGTCATTGGCCGCTATTTTAGTATTTCGTTTTTGTTCCATTCATGCAGATTATGAACTCCTGATTATTGTTCTCAATTTTACGAAGTTGTATCAATGTCAAGGTCATCTGTATTTCTAATAGACCAAATGGACTCCATCAGTAGAGTATGTAATCATCCAGGGTCCAGACTACTGGAAGTTCTCAGTTCGATCATGACTTCGTAGGTTATCTTGGTAAGTATTCGTAAACATACAATTATTCCAATCCCTCACATGAGCTCATGATAAAAAATTGATAAGTTACAAGAATTCAATATTCCAACAACCATAATTCGGCTGAATAAAAAATGGGGGCACAGCCAAATTTACTACAAGTTCAACCTTGTCATTTATCCCACATCACATCGGCTTCATATGTCTTCGGTTATTCAACTCATAAAACATTCAAGTTGATCCAGTTACGTATGGCCATGCTAGAGCTTTGTACAGATCGGAAATTTGTATTTATAGCTCTAAATGTAACTGATATATTCTACAATAAAGCAACTCTAATTATTTATAACTTTTCCTGTTGTATCTAATGTGATGCCGGCTTTTATACTTCATCAAAATTATGTTATTGTCCACCTCATAATTATTTGTTCATTCGCATTTCGAACATCAGCACACTAGTCAACACATATTTGTATATCAATAAACAATCTAATTGCGCGGGGGAATACATAGAAAGAAAACAACTGTATTTACATGATTAATTAAGGGAGAAAAAAAAAATTAATGGAGTCAATTCATCCCAACGATGATAAACAGACGCGCATATTTATACGTTTGTTTTGCCGCGCATTTATGCTTATAATGCGCACGCATTGAGTGATCAAGAGTTCTAAAATCCCGCGTATAATTTTAACTCACTGCGCAAGTGCAGTACATTTTGTGGGGAACACTATTTCTTCTACGTGTAGTTATCTAGAATAAGTAAAGATTATTTTAAATTTGTTATCCAGTATAATACAAAGTAACCAGAGTCCTAATAAATTCCAATATTATTATCCATGACTGAATAATTTTATATTACAGAATGAAAAAAAAAGTCTCATTTGACTCACGAAGTGGCGCATGAACCCCTTCAAACCAATATTGAAAGGAATGAGGAATGATGCATGAACATGATGGAAGGGGAAATGAATCGTACACTGAAATTTTCTCAAGCTCATTCTCCGGCTAGAACGACTATATTGGGTGTGTCAAAATGACGACGCATTCATTGAGTTTTGTAGCGATTACTTTTGCCATAGCATTAATACACACAGGTAATTAATAGAAAATTGATTAAATTTTATCAGCATGAAAAGAATAAATTAGTAATTAGTTAATCTATTCAGAAGTTATTATTTGGGAGTTTTGTATATAATGAAAAGATTGAGTCAGCGTCAAAAAATGCTGAATGCGATGATTCAAATTGAATGTATATTGTGTACGAAAATTTAATCATGAGAATTTGTTTGAGCATTGACGAGTCAATTGAACCATTGAAAAGATGAGAGCGAGTGCTAAGTTCATATTTTATTGATGATAACCTAATTGACGTAATCATTGTTTGCATGTAAATATTCCTATGTTATTGGCGGATGCACTTATTCTTAGACTTGTATGATGATTGTTATGTACTAATGATTGTTGATATTTTCAGTGGTTGCTCAGAGAACTCCGACAATATCATATATATCGCAGGAACAGATAAAGGATATTGGAAGTAACGTCGATTTGCAATGTTCTGTTCAATACGCACAGGATTATGCAGTTCTATGGATCAAGGTTAATAAAGATGGTCATGAATTACCATTAGCGTCGAAGACTTCTTTGATTCTTAAAGACAGTCGATTCAGTCTTAGATACGATGATTCCACTTCTACTTATACTCTCCAGGTAAATGAAAAGATACATTCATGTTTGATGGAGGCTTTTCCATTGCTGTTCGATGGAATAGCTGGTTAATAATAATTGTTGATTGTTAGATCAAGGATATTCAAGAGACAGACGCTGGTTTTTACATTTGTCGTGTAATTATTTCGGTAACTGTTATGGTTGGGGCATCAGTTGAACTTCAGGTTCGTCGTGCACCATATATCAGTGATAATTCAACACGTTCACGAGTCGTTAGCGAGGGTGAATCGGTGACACTAGATTGTTATGCTGGTGGTTTTCCAACCCCGAAAATTTCGTGGCGTCGTCAAAACAATGCTATTCTGCCAACGGGTGGATCAAGCTTCCGGTAAGTTATCACTGTGATCGAAGATTTTGAGAATCAAGGATCCAGTCAACTGTTAGCAAATAGTTAAATGTTATTTCAATTGCAGAGGAAACGTGTTGAAAATACCATCAGTACATAAAGAAGATCGTGGAACTTATTATTGTATTGCTGATAATAGTGTTGGTCGCGGTGATAAACGACACGTGAACTTGGAAGTGGAGTTCGCACCTGTTGTAACAGCACCACGACCACGCTTAGCACAGGCATTGCAATTCGATATGGATTTAGAGTGCCATGTTGAGGCATATCCACCACCTGCTATCACTTGGTTAAAGAATGACGTCCAGCTATCGAATAATCAGCATCAAACAATATCATTTTTTGCAACTGCTGATGAATTTACGGATTCAACAATTCGTATATTGTCCATCGAAAAGAGGCAGTATGGAGATTATGTTTGCAAGGCTGCTAATAAACTTGGTACTGATGAAACAACAGTTGAACTCGTTGGTGAGTAATGAACAAATGAATTCTTATGTAATGCATAATACTTCTGCGCATTTACGTTGGCTCGCAAAGAATAGTCGTGTATTTAATTTATAAGTAGATAGCATTCTATGATCCTTTAATCCATGCACGAGATGTTTTCCTCGTGGTACCGTAGGAGATTTTAATTTCAAAATTATTTTTGTGTAAATAGCATGTTGATTAGATTTTTGTTTTTACGTTCAATTTCACAGAATCAATTATTCCGGTATGTCCGCCTGCTTGTGGTCAAGCTCAATATGGAGCTGGTGCCATTGCAGCTTCATCTGGATCCGTTATTGCACTTGTATTATTGTTAGCTGCATTCTTTAAGTGAGTATTGAATGTTTTTATGTTATGCTATTCATCTTTCCTGATTCATGTATATACAGATGCTCATGTATTTAGTCGTAGCGTTCTTATATTTATACATGTCTGATCTTTCATTATGCAATATTAACAAAAAAATAAATTCTTCTCTGCTTACAGAAACTTTAGTACCAAATATTAATTATGCGGGATTACTACGAGCGAATGGACTGCGGGGTAGTGTATCCCCATGGCTCCTAATAACTTCAGGTATAGTCGCATTGATATCGTATTACACAAGAGGGGAATCAACAGTGTAAATTTATGTTGAATTCGCTTCTCTTCAACTAATCACATTCAAGAACAAATTCATTTTATATGACAGATAATGTGAACAAAATTTTTATACTTATTTACATTACAACGATGAATCTCAGAATTTTATACTCCCAAGTTTGTATACAATTACGAATAATGTTCGTGTTTTTATTTCATTTTCTAGAACTTTTATACATGTATGGCGGTAATATTTCACCGCGTGATTTATTTCCAATTTCGATCTGATTTTTATGAAACTTTGTATCCTTGAATCAAACAAATTTGATTATGAACATATCACGAATGTAGATATAGAATATAGAATTGCGTAAATCGCATCAATAAATTGATTTAGAAAAAAAGGAAACAAGTTATTTATATAATCCAATATAATCTTAGTACATCCCAATATAATCTTACTACATTTATTCTAAAACTCAACAGAATCTAATTCGCTATTCATTATTTTCAATCTTCAATTACATTTGAATACAGCCTTGCTTACTTCACCCTGACGCAGAGCTTCCAATGCTGCTTTATACTCAGACAATTTATAAATTCGTATACCCAAACGTTCAAAGTTAAGATATCGATCAACCATGGCACGAACCAAACCCAAGGCTTTGGGAAATGTAAATGGGTTGATATTCACGCCCACAACTGTCAATTCTTTCATATAAATCTATCAATCAGACACAATAATATCATTAGCAATCATTATGGTATCATCATTATCGCGTTTTTAGAAATTAATATTAACCTGGAAAGGATTGAGGGTTAATGTGGCATTTGGATGAGCAACACCAAAGACACACAAGCGTCCACCCCGTTCCAGTAGTGGTATTGCACTTTCCATCGCAGGTCCAGAGCCACTACAATCCACAGCCAAGTCGAATTTCTTATCTTTTATTTCCATCGGACTATTCGCTTGATAGCCCAAATCTTCAACAGAATCAAGCAGAAACGAAATGAATTATTGCTGTCACTGTACATCAATTTTTATATCTCCAATTATGATGTAAGTTACTGAGTTATACTCAAGCAACTTAAAATGATGAAAATGACCTTAAGAAGGTCGATTGAATGAAGATAAATTATTTAAATAAAACAAGTCAAAACCTTTGACTTTCGTTATCACAATTGCGTCAATGGATTCATAAGAATTGCGGTTCCAATTATAGATGATAAAACGCATTTAATGGCGTGTAAATATATATATAATGTTACCCAGTTTCGTTACAGCTAAGCGTCTTCGAGGTTGAGGCTCAGTGACTATAACTGTCTTCCTGAGTCCGTGTAAATGCAAAAGACATGCCCATAACAGTCCAATTATACCAGCACCAATGATCAAAACTCTATTCCCAACATTAACAGGATTTATTTTGTCCCAACCATGAGCAAGACAAGATAAAGGTTCAGTTAAAGCAGCATGATGTAATTCTACTCCTTCGGGCACCAAGTAAACCTTCATCATCGTTTATTAGTCCGATTCATTAAAACTGTATCTCGATATGATTTTATCGAAAAAACTACCTGAGTATCCGGAACAACAGCATGAGTCGCCCATCCACCGTTTTTAAAGATCCCAATTGTACTGTTGATACCACCATGATCGCAAAAATGGTATGAACCACCGTGACAAAAGTCACATTTGTTGCATCCGCTGTTTGGATCCACTACGACTTTATCACCTATTTTAAATTTTGTCACTTCATTTCCCAAGGATTCAATTGTACCTGCGAATTCATGGCCCAACGTCAATGCGCCATCATTCTTAGCCGGAAATGTTCCCTAAAAGTGTTGTTAACCTTTTCAGTGAATGTCGCAATTTGTTAATTGATTTAGTTCAGAAAATTTAGAGTTATAACTTACATCCAATATATGAAGATCAGTTCCACAAATTCCAGAATATGCGACTTTGATTAGTATCTCATTACTTTTAGGTTTTGGTATAGGACCACTGTCAAGAGACAACTTTTTCGTCATTGGATCCAAGCTCAAGAATTCCATTGCGATAATAATCAAATCAGAGTTTACTAATTAATATTTCACTTGAATTTGAATACTCAATTTTTTGTTTCTGCTTTTCTGTAGTTTATCGACCAGAGTTTTGATAATTTGGTAACTATTCCAAAAACCTCAACGATAAACAATTAACAATCTGCTATGAGGACTTGAAATACAGACTTCAATTATATTTGCACTTTATTAGAGTCTTGTCACAACTGTTATGCACTGCCTCTCACGTTGGATATCACATGCCGTGGTTTCATGGATGTACTTTTATATCATACTAAGTGCGCGTAAGCGTACGAAGCGCTCCAGATAACATGATAAAAATGAGTGGCAATCTACATTATGTTTACTATTGTTTGAAATCACAATACCAGACATGCAATATGTACAAGTACTCGATGCGCGTTGTTACTGAATTTCATCATTGAAAATTCGTCAAATAGGATATAATTAAACTTAATAGAGAAAACATTATCAAAATCTATCGGTGAGTAAACCAGCGTTTTCTAAATTCGATGTAATGGTAAATACGATTGGCAATCACAAATAAGGAATATGAGTTGTTTTATCATCTGCATAGATAACGATAATTGCTTCGTCAATATTAATTCCAAGGCAAAACAGGGAAATCATCAAGTTCAGTCCAACTGATCACAAACGTCAATTTAATTGTTTAGACTACGTTCAGCACGAACACTAACAATTCTTCCAAATCATGATTGATATATGTTTGTGAACAGAGATAAATACGCTAATGACACTCACAATTGACAATTATATGAAAGCATAAAGTATACATATTGATTTATGGCGCAAGCGATAATTCTCATGTTATGAAATTGTTGCATCAAAACAATTATTATCAGGAATATCATTACGATGAAAATGTATAGCGATAATGTTTATCACCGTTCACGATTCGTTTGTTTTTCTCTGATATATTATATTTTAGCCTTATTGGCAGAAAACTAAACTTTCCTTTTCATGAATGCTTCCAGTGCTTCCATTGCAGGAAGAAAGAGTAGATTATATAACGTATCATATATACGAGTATGAGAAACGAAACTGAAGAAATTAGAAGCTAAGAATGAGAAAACAAATCGAAGCTGTTTTTCAATAATTCTGGTTCTTCTGTTCGAAAAAGATTAAAATCTAATATAAATTTTCTTATGAACATTTGAACACGGCTTTTGTGATTTCTCCCTTACGTAACGCGTCCAATGCTTCATTGTACTCGGACAATTTGTAAATTCGTATTCCTAATCGCTCAAAATCCAGATAACGATCCATCATGGCGTGAATTAAACACAATGCCTTGGGAAATGTAAACGGATTGATTTTCACGCCCACAATAGTAAGCTCCTTCATGTAGATCTAATTGAACACAATATAACACCAGAAAATTATCATACATTATCATTATGATCTGCTAGGGATTGATTGCTAACCTGGAAGGGATTAACACCTAATGTTGCATTTGGATCAGAAACGCCAAAAACGCATAAACGTCCACCATGGTTCAATAATGGCATGGCACTTTCCATAGCTGATGCAGATCCACTACAATCCATAGCCAAATCGAAACTTTTATCGTTTATTTCAGCCGGACTATTCGCCTCGTAGCCCAAATCTTGAAAATAATCAAAGGAAAAGTGAATTATGATCATATCCATGGAGATATAATATCTCCAATTATTTTTTGAATTATTATATAATGTATTGACTGATACGCCTATTATCGAAGATGATGGCATGCCCGCACTAAGGTGAGTTACGTCAAGTTGACTTATCGATAGGAAATAAAGTGGATAAATCAACATCTTTGGCTTTTCTAATCGCATTCGTGTCATGCGATTCCAAAAAATTAATGTATCAAATAAATTATGATCAAATACGGTTAACGTATACATGTCTTACCGAGTTTCTTAACCGCTATACGTTTTCGAAGCTGTCGTGACGTTACCGTTACAGTTTTCCTCAGTCCATGTAAATGTAGCAGACATGCAAATAATAATCCAATGATGCCAGCGCCTATGACCAGGACCTTCTCGCCAACGTGAACAGGATTTATTTTGTCCCAAGCGTGAGCAATGCAGGACATTGGCTCTGTGAGTGCTGCATGATGTAGCTCCACTCCCTCTGGCACTAGGTAAACCTTTATTACCGTTATTATTAATATGTTATTCATCACTGTTTTTCAATTTTTTTAAATATAAAAAAATACCTGTGTATCCGGCACAATGGTATGGGTTGCCCAACCGCCGTTTTTGAAAATGCCAATAGTTGTATTGATGCCACCATCTTCACAAAAATGATAGGACCCACTATGACAAGGATCACATTTATAACAACCGCTGTTGGGATCGACCGCAACTTTGTCACCAATTTTGAATGTTGTAACATCATCACCTAGAGCTTCAACTGTACCTGAAAATTCATGACCCAACGTCAGTGGACCATCACTCTTGGCCCGAAATGATCCCTAAAAAACATTCCCTTTCATTAGACAATAGAATCACAAATGACCTTCAAATGAATAAAAGTATAAATACTCCTCACATCTAATATATGAAGATCAGTTCCACAAATTCCTGAATAAGCAACTCTTACTAATACTTCGTTGCCCTTTGGTTTTGGTACAGGACCACAGTTAAGTGATAATTGTTTTGAAATCGGATCCAAGCTAACAAACTCCATAGCGATAGTTCTGATATTCGCGCTATACTGATTACATTTACTAGAGTCTCGTCATGATTCCACTGTGTCTCGACACAGCCATGCAACAACTTCATGTATGCTCATGTCCAGTATATTTATGAGATACATGTCATATTGTTTGTTATGTATTGGTATATATTCACATAAAGTGACATAATGGGAAAAAATCCATCTTCATACATTGAATTATAGACGTAATGAGCAATTGGTGTCTTGATATCTCTGATTAATTGCGTGATGAATTATTCATAGTTGTCTGACTTGGATCCTCGAGAGATATAAGCGAAAAGAGAAAAATTCTAGTCTTGAAAAAAATTGTATATGTATGAATAAAGATTGAAAGAGACTCTCATATTGGCTGGGTAAAACAATTAATGCGCAATACCATATAAATGCACATAAACACCAACGTTATTGCGGCGTTAATTTAATACGGAAAAAAAATGTTTTTCAAGAGATAAATCTATTATTAGAATCTATAACGAAGCTAAAATGGAAGAAAACATACTAGCTGATGAAGTTGACTGCGGAAAAATATTTCTTTTGTAGAATTCCATTAATATTTCGAGAATATTTCATTTCTGAAATGGCAATACACCTATGTCTGAAACAAGAATATTTATTCCTGGTAAGAGGATGAAATTTTTAAGTATATATTCATTCTCAATTCAATAATACCTTTTTGTTCTGTATCTTTCTTCATATGCTAGGTGTATAGACGAGACCCTTCTGTAGAAACCACAATAAGAAATACACTCCTATATACAATCTATACACATGCCTTCGTAGATCCTTTACAAATTGAAAAAAAGCAAGTATACCCGTTGCAAATTCATGGGCGTAGTAAATTTTGGTACAATTGCGTTCGTTAAGAAAGGTCGTAAAGTATTTGTATCCTCTGACATCGACACTGCGTTCGGAAGGAAACTTTTAGATGTATCAAACAGCAGCTATTGTGTCCGTGCCATTTTTTTTCTTCCACTTATTGACGCCCCAACTTCTCAAATATACACAGAACAAAGAAAAAGACATAAGAATTAGAGACAGAGAAAAAGCAGAGAAGTGAGAGTGATGCATGTATATTATATATAAAAATAGCCAGAAGTCTTGCATTAATCATCGTTGTTGAACAATGGGTATCGCGTTACATTACAATATTCTGCCGGGTCGTCTTCATAGTGGAGTTGTTTCACGAGAAGATTTAACAAGTCGCAAACTGAAAGAGATATATATATTCATGTATAGTTCCTTTGAGAGTTTGCTCGGGAAACGCTTCTAGTTACAATGATATCATATATACCTCATAAGATTACGAAGAAGAAAAATTATTCAAAGATGAAAGATCCACTGCAATGCATCAGATGAGACTCTATCAAAATTCCAACTCGAGGAACATATTAAATGTTAATGTGTGGCCAGGTGTATTCCAATTTAAATCTTCATCAGCATATCATCCTATCAATATCCTTCTCATGCTGTTTTGTTCACAGTATATCTGTCAGAATTAATTCCTGAAAAACGAAAATCAGTCAATATAGTTGTGTGATACATTTCAACGAACTTATAGAAATTAATTTTAGTACATGCTGACTTTCAAAGAATTCCAATTTGAGAATGACCTTTCATGAGTTAAAAATAGAAATTCATTCTTCATTTCCGAGAGTACACTGCTTTGAATAAATGTCTATATATTATGATTATATATAAAATGAGTTATATTCAGGTCATAGTCAACGAAGGTAAAAGCAAAAAAAAAATTCATTCATACCAGACGCCTGTTCTAACGCGAACGTGCGTTGCGCAGGTCGAGGCCGCATGAACAAACTCTCGGGTCATACAGGCTTTGTTTGGTATCAACGGGCGATATGCCGAGGCATCAACGAGAATATCGCATAATTGAGATACCATATAAACATATACACCCATAGTTTAAATATTGAAGGACAAATATGAGTGTATTTGAGAAAATAAATAAGAACTGAACAGACTGAGTTCAAGTGGAAGAAAAAAAATGTTCCAGAGATTCTGCAAGAGAAAACAGGAACAAAACCAGAATAAGCGAAAGCTTCGGATAGCAGCCAACTGCAACAGGAAAACTGAAAATGGGGTCGCTAATGACGTCACCCTCGATGGAAAGCCAGGCACATTGGCGTTCATTCAACCCCCGGGAACAAACTAGGTCAGATTGCGAGAGCAAACCCCCCATTGACCGTTCTCTCACTACATAACTGTACTCTCTCGCTCTTCATCCCACATCCTCTCTTTGGTGGTGCATTTCTTTTCAACAATCCCCTCGATTCACACACACGTTTTATCCATACACATTTATGTGTCACCATCCATTCTAATAATGCTGCATTAAACGTCAATTCGAATTTATCTATATAGTTATTCATTTTTTATCATGTTTTTCTTCATTCATTCTATATTCCATATATTTTTATATGCTTGTTCACAGACCCCATTCGTTCATCGATCATTGGAGAGGTTGAAGCTTTTATGATGAAATATATAAACAGATGAATATACAGTCCAATGATCTATCCAGAATAATGACAACAATGAAAAAAGAAAATATACTAATAAATATAATACAACAATGGTAGAAGTTCATGAGTCCGATAGAAATTGAAGAGAAAAAAAACATTTCTCTATTTATTTATTCGTTTCCTTCTTTCTTTTTTTCGTTTCGTGTGAAAACAAAAATGTTCAGTGCAAAAGGAAGTTGTATTCAATTCGCGTTATATGAATGCAAAAGATGTGAGTGTAAGAAGTATTAAAAGATTATGGGTAGCCAGGTGTTTGGAATTAGTGTGCGGAAACGTGACTCTCTTCCTCTGACAGTAACTTCATATCATCGTTCAGATACAATTTGTCAGGTATATATGAGGAAAGCCTAAGTGTTGAGCTGTTTGAGCCTACACTTTTGTCCTCCCTTGTCCAATTTTAGTTCCGGTCTCCCATGCTGTGTTGTGTTTATATAGATATATTTGTGAGCCCCCCAATCATAGGACACGCTAAGCGAAAAATCCATCCGGAATTATATTGAAGTATACTGATGCATAGATAGAACGGAAATAAGGGAAAGAAAGAAAGAGCGGAAGAGCGGAAGAACGTGTGGCAAGGCGTTCAGACCGACCCTTATTTCCTCCTCGTCTCTGTCCATTAATATATATATGTGGATGTATGAACATATTCCGTTGCGGACGGAAGTGCAGTCTTGTGAGTCACAGAAAGAGCAGAAGTTGAAAGGAAATGAAAGGATAGGCATTTCGCATCTGCTTCATAGGAAACGCAAAACAATTGATTCAAATTTACAGATATACATCCACATTTCATATGTAGAAAGAAAATAAATGCCATTATATGTAAACGAGCAGGGAAAAAAAAGTCAGTAAGAATGAAATATTTAAGTTGGAATTATAAATTAATTCGTTTTTTCCGGGGTTTGATTTAAAAACTTTTTTTCTCATGTAATAACTGAAGCGGAAAAGGACAGTTACATCCTGTTAATTTTGTGTGTGAACTCAATGCAATAAGAGGAAACGAAAAGACGGTGAACGTAACATATCATATTAATGACAATAATAATCAGTCATTGTCCTCTGAGTTGATACCCTTCAGGATTAATGCAAAAACGGATGAATTTCAATCCTGTAAAAGATTAATATACTCATTACTCGGATATCGTCATCATTCATTAATTCGTATAAGTGAATATGTATTTATTTATGAATGGAAGTGAAAATGGGTTTCATTCATTATTACTCACGCGAAACATTCTGATAACAAACCTTGACATTCATAAATCTAAAATAAATCACAGCGATTGATAATTCTATTTTCGTGATGAATATGCTCAGAAAATATATTGCACTGATAGAGATATAGTGAAGTTTAATGTGATTGAAGTAGTAACTGCATATACCACTACACTCTGTATATGCAGTCAAAGTGTGGAACATGAGTTTGCCATATACCGTAATAGATGTTAAAACGCGTTTCACATTCTCGTGAAAAATGTTAGCAGTGGAAAATAATGTAGTAGCGGGTTTGCCATTGCAACAAACTGAATGACCCAATTCGAATCGAGGATAAATCATGTATAGTGCAGCAGGGGTGAATGATGAATAGATATATCAATGATACCTATATTCGTTCACTCCGAATGATCTTTGGATGAATGGTCGCAAGTTGCAACTCGGTACATACATGCCGCTTCGATTCTATATCGTTCGCCCACGTCACTGCTCGCAAACTGGGTCATCGCGACCTGGTTTCTTCATCCCCATGGCA
The DNA here is from genome assembly GCA_030523045.1 of Meteorus cinctellus. NCBI lineage: Eukaryota > Metazoa > Arthropoda > Insecta > Hymenoptera > Braconidae > Meteorus > Meteorus cinctellus. The sequence continues at coordinate 86,221 of JAPYZF010000156.1, forward strand.
TCCGTGCCAACCACCGACAATTCGAATCAACCTACACAACAGCCTGTATATAACTGATATACAAGCGCATGTATGTGTCCCATATGTATATACAAACACCGTCTGTGACGTCTTCATTGACCTACAACATCCGAATACATAATAGAGATTAATACAATTATTAGATTTCAAGGGGAACGATTTTATCGAGAATCTGTATTACATATGGAGAGCTGGAGTGTCGAGAATAAAATAATTAGTTGATTCAGTCCGATGTCTATTTGTATTTCTGATCATAACCCCAGTGACATATCAGGTATAATATTTATGCAATCGCCACGATCTAGTTCAAGAGCTGCATTCGAAGTCAATCCATTTCAAGGTCTTCTGGATAGCTTGTTCATTCCTCATACATCCGAACCTGCAGATTGAGAATATGGATTATTTAGGAAAAGATTTGGGGAACTATTACTCCATGAACAGTTAATTGTTCCATGTTGGTATTATAAATCTCATAATTGAAGAGTGACCGTTCATTCACATAGACGAAAATATTAATATGATCTCAAACTGTATGAAGACATATGTACCCAATTTTTCCGGCTCGCAATCGACTTCCTGATATTTCCATCAACCAATAATCAAATGCTCAACTCTCGATTCGCCACAACATCCTCAGATTATTCTCGATTTTTCATGCTGGTATACAATTTAAACCAGACGAAAGTTGAAGTTGAATACGGATATTATGAAAGAATAGAACGGATGACAAAAAGCGACGAATACAAAAAAAGAAAAACAGAATGAGAATCTCGGGAGAGGAATGAAACGAGTATGCTGTTGGCATAGCATGAACGGAGAGCGGAAGTATAAACGGAGAATCACTCAATGAAAGAGCTATACTACCCCCTGTAGCGGACACGAATGGCAGGCGCAACCCCATTGAAGAGAAAGCAAGAGAGAGACAGACATAGTGGCGCTTGTTATATCTATAAAAGCAGATGCGCGCGCAATCGTGAATGTATCCCGTGCAACAATATACAATTCATATATATATATATATAATCTTTCTTTCCGCCATTGTTCGGTTCTCCTTCTTTTTTTCACATTATCTAACATCGAAATTATCTGTGTATAACCTCGAAATAATCTACAATTCAACGATGGAATCATTATATTCGTATCAATTACACAAACATTGCCAATATATAAATTTATACGAATGAAAATGGTACTTTTGAGGTTATGTTGGAATAAATTCTCTAAGGATAATTTCAAGAAGATGAAAGGAAGCAAGGTGAATCACGCGGGATTTCTTGATACACATCCGGTGAGTTTCTCACAATGTGTCTCTTTTCCTTTCTCTCTCTTTTCCGTTTCTTATTTATTCATACCGGATGCAAGAGGCGTTTTACCTTTTAGCATTGTGTATACATAATAGTTATATTATTTTACGATTAGATGCACAAGTGTCTTCTGCATGTGTGCATGAAGACACAGATTATCGCGGTTAATTTGCATTTAATCTGCATGCCACGATGCGCCCGATAAATTTTGATGTGTATACCTATATATCCTGTTGAATGTTTGCTTCGCTGGTTCATTCATTTATAACATGTATAAGGTTTAAATTGACCCTGATCGGCAGAGAATCTCATCATTGATGAATCAGATTACTTTATGAATGAGAAAGTTCATTCATGATTTATAACTACGAAATCGTTGCGTTATTTTTTTTTATGTTTTGGCTATTCTCATTCTGTTTATCGATTTTAGTCTAAATGAATTTACTCATCAATGATATGTATGAACTTGTTTTTTTTTAATGATTAACATTTAGTCTTAATACAGATTCAGATCATGTCATTGTCGAAGAGTTATATTAATTTATTGAAAATTCATGAATAGTTTATCAATGAACGTCTGCATGCACGTATTCACTTTGTAGGAAATGGGAGGAAATGGCATGATGATAAAATAAAAATGAATGATTAATAGGAATTTTTATTTTATAGTGTCATAAATGGAGACTGTCAAACCTTCATATAATTCAAGGCCGAAGAAGAGATTGAAGAGTTTTCAGATGTCTGCGACGGGCATTCTGCCGCCGTTACAAGATATTCTGTGCGAAGAAAATGGATAATATGAGAGGGTGTTAAAATTTCTCTTGTCATTGTACGAATACGTACACTTAGGACAGAGGTTCGTATACTAAAAGTAAACATAGACAGAATATATAACACCAGGAGCGGAAGTTATATTTTACATTGGCAGTAGTCCAAAAATGGGAAAACCGGATGAGCTTGTAAATGCGTCATTAAATTGGCCCGGAAGTACCCATATATCAGTAATAAGTGAATAGATTCTCAAGAGAGGTAAAAATGTCCTTGGATCTTTTGCATTTGACATCGGGTGGTCTGTTCGGTTCAATAGAGCGGATAGCATTATAATACGATTCAAATCACAAACCGCTTCTATTGTGAAAAAATGTAAATGATAATATTCATCTCGTAGCGCTGAGTTCTACGCCTGCGACGATGAAGTTCTTTATACTTTCTAATTTGTGAGAGGAAAATTTCGGGGAAATCAACTTCTCCGTTTGGACAAGAGTCAAACTGCGGTCGAATTTATCCCATGATAAAAGCTCTGAACATGTTTTAATCCGAATCAGATTGATAAGACATTCAAATAACATGCGATCTCATGAGATCAACCACAATTGATATCTCTTTCGTGAGAGTAGCATCCCCAACAATCGTTTGAGGTTTATCAATTCTATTGGCCATAGAGTCAAAACTTGCAAGCCGTGAGTGAAAGAAACTTCTATTGACATTCTACATATTCAATTGTACTATCGAGAAGGTATTGACGTGACTGTTGGCCATTAATTCTGCTTGATATAGCACACGTTGCATTAATGCATTTGTGTCAGGTCGTGTCGCTGTAGAAAGGCGAAATAGCTCTGACAGAGGGAGTATAGTATGGATAAGGTATGAGAATAGACGGTGAAATACATGTAAGAATAGTTTTATATATGCATTGATATTGGATACATATACAGAAAGAGTAAGAGAGAAAGGAAGATTGATTGACTGACTGGGACAGTGTACACACATCGTTTTGCCTTGAAGGCCGCACGCTCGGCCTTTCCGTCGGCATCGGCCCGGAACCGGACGTGACGTCCGGTGTCGATCGGTTAATAAAAACGTCAAACCGTTAAATATATATATTATAAAAAAACGAAAGGCGTGAAAATTTCAAAGGATGCATGTGTGCGGGTAGGAAGAGAGAAAAGAAAAGAGTAGACTATGCAAAATACATAGAGCAAAGGAAACCGGGGAATAGAGAAATAAAAATTCTAAATTTATTATTGGACATGGTTTAATGTGTGGATTTAAAAATATATCGAACCTCAAAGCCACATGTGTCTAGAGAATACATAAATGCTGGTTTGTAAATATACTTGAATGTGTATTCATATCTATATTGCCGGAGTTTGATAGGATCTTTTAAGCTTTATCCAATATTTATTCATTACATGAATAATGTTCGTTATTCTATATTAAAGACCTATTGATTTTTGCGCGGATTCAAGGTTGATAGTTATCCTAAAATATTTGTAATAGGAAGAATTGTTCAGCTGTATAGATACCATTCATCGAATACACACTCGTCAAACATGTTTGTATATTCATAGTTGAATTTTTTAATCTTCACAGATGTGGGTGAAAATATCTATGCTCCTCGATATTGAATATGCGTTTAATTACATGGTAGAATATTGACTCAGGAAGTCTCGGAGAGTAAAATATAAACGTGAGTTTATGAATTTATATATAACGGAAATGTTGAACTCAAAGCAAGGAAAAATCGGATATGTGGGGAACGGAAATGTTGAATATACACAATTGATTTCTTTTCATTTTATTCATTCTCCGTCTCACATTGCATTTTATTTCTTTTTAAACGGAGTTAATAGTACCATCAGCGAATGTCTCAAATCCTCAACTGTTTGTTCACTCTTCCTCATATTATTCTCGCCCTTTGTTCCCCTATCGTACACCCACGCTCTTACATGTTATTCATTGTCCACCTTCAGAACAATGAGAGTAAAATATGAATGAATCTAGTTAATGTAGGCGGTAAAAACAAAAAAAAAGAACACTTGTCAATTTTTTATGTCATATTATTTTTATATTTCATCACTCTATTGGGAATGTGAGATATGGTTCCAAAAGAAGGAGCGAATTTTGTATTTGGCATTCATATTTAGATTTCAATTATGTCAACATCCGTTGAATATTGTCACAAACACATATTTTTATCTGTTTGTGTATGACTAACAATTATGGCAGCGTATTCTAGAAAAAAACACGATTAAAAAATTCGAAACTCAGCAAGTTGCTAGCTCTAATAGCAAGAATGAAAAATTGCTACCGGTCATTTCAATCCGACTTCCAGTTTAATCCGGAAGTATCATTCTTATACATATTTAAACTTACGAAACGAGTAATCTAAAGAACGGCTTGATGGATGAATCTGGGTATCCAGTAGGTTTTCACGTGAGAACCCGAAGTTTAAAAATATCTGCATGGCATTTAAGTGTCTCTGGATTAACCGGAAGGAGAAGTCATTGAGACAGCTCGCTATAAAAATATCTAAAAATTGCTAGGTCTTCATGTGAGAAACTAAAATTTGGCAGTATGAAATTTTGACATGATTGAGTTACCATGATTTACAAAGTAGAAATTATTGAATTGGAATCGTATTAGGAATTTTCTATTAGCATAGAAGTGGAAAAAATATAAAAACCACTGTAGCCCCCATTCAGCTTTATGTTCGCTCTTGGTGTATGTTTGTACACATATATACAACACGGCAGCGTGTATCGATTGGGGAAGCACTCCGCCAGCTCGACTAGCTTTCATTCGTATACGTACCCCTTTTTCCATGCTAGTTCTGCTTTCCGAGTCGCCCTCATCGCCTCCACTCTCTCGCTTTATTTCTCACCCTCTTCGCCCAATCCCCCTACAGAGTGTCCGAGTTCTCATTCACTATTCGCCCCTACTTTTTCTCATCCTCAATTCTCCCTTTCCTCATATCTACACTTTTATATGGGTAAATTTTTTTTTTCCTCCCAACGCACATCTCTATCATGCTTAAGGGGCTATTTGCTTCTAGACACTCCGAAAAAATGTATACACTTTTTTTAGCACGTTTCACTTTATGGCAGTAAAAAATTACTGTAATTTTTCAAAATTTTATTCATTTATCTTTTGACGTATCATATATGAAATATTATCCGAGAAGAATTAATAATACTGTTGATATATTGATGTGATGAAAGAATCATGATGATAGATTTTGTAAATTTACTCAAGTAAGATCATCAAAACATAAGATGTAATCTATTTTTTTTCGTCTCCAGCCAGAGAATCGTCGTTTATGTTCTCAATACTACTGAATCTCCTCACGGAGTAGGATCAATTAAAAACTCATCATGAAAAAAAATAATAGAGGGATGATATGGAGCAAAATTTTGAAATTGGATTTTCGAAATGAGATTAATTGGTATGCATAAGGAGAAAGATAAGGAAGGGAAAGGAGAAAACGTGTATGAGGTATCTGCACATTGAACGGAGGTACAAGAGGGTGGCTAGGTGATATTCACCGAGTGGTGGTAGTGGTGGTGCTGAATTCATGTCACGAATGCGCGCGACTATTCCTCTACGTTTCTCACTCACTCTCTAACTCAGTGTCTTGTTACGATCCATCTTGCTCTCTTCGTCGCTCTTTCACCCGATTCTCCAGCGCAAAACTGAATGCAGTTTGCCATCACTTTGCAAACCGTACAGACGCCATTCAGATGCCATCGATGCAACACACCGGTTGTTTAGTTGTGCCACTATCAGGCATGTTCCATCAGTAGTACTCTAATATTATTCTTGTTGTTATTATCATCGGAAGCTGAAGTGAAATCTTCATTCAATATTTTTTTTTGCACTCACATGTACATACATCCACATTGTGGTGAGTTGTATATATATGTAAATTGATATATCGAAGAAAAAATGAAAGAAACAAATTAATAGATGTACTCATAATAAGAAATTTGCTGTAAAAAATTTTCCATTGGATTCTTTTCAATATCATTATCTTTATTGATCATACTCGATTTAATTCACGTAATTCAATTTAATGGAGATTGATGTGAGCCTTTGGAAAATAAAAATGATAAAAAATGTGCAATCATTTTTCTAATGTCATAAATTATATATGCAATTTTTATTCATTATAGGCGCTAGGAGAATTTATCGTATTGCAAAAGAGGATTGACATAAACCACATTGCACAACAGAGGCGCATATAATATAACGATAATCGTCGTGGCCTTGATGACTTCTATCGCAACGTTATTAAACAAATTAACATCATCAGCGGGGAGAAGAGGGAGGACAATAAGGGACGGGAATTATCGGAGAGTTACCTAAATCTAACGATTGGCATCGCAGGATAATATATATGCACTTAAGGTAAATCAATCAATTTCAAGTACACATTTATTTGTCTCCCAATACATCAAAATGCCTTATATGTTTGTGTTGAATGAATGGAAATCCATTTTCCTTCATATTCATTTTTTTGTTTCTCTGCTTTAGATGAAAATAAGTGCGGTCAAAAATTCACGATCATATTTTTTGAGTTGAATGTATATTTGTTGCATACTGATGAATGAGAATATATGCCTGCTTTCTTTGCCGTTCACCGCGCAAGCTTTTGCCAGATAAAAAGCGCGCGAATGCATATCCAGTGGTTCGTGTGAATGGTGAAAGGCTATATACCACTCTCTACCACCCTCAGTTCTTGCTTCTTCTCTCTCTTTCATTCTTTCTTTCTATTCATCGTGTGCGAAGAGACCGTGATGGATAGTCGCCAGGTCATTCGTGCGCGCGCTTTAGCAGAGCAATAAGCGAATGAACTGGAGGAACAGAGAAAGTAAGAAGGGAAATCGAAGAGGTAGAGTGAAACAGCGACACTCATTCAAGATATCTCTATTTCGTTCCTACTCTCACGCCTTCTCTTGTGAATGATGTTTCCATCTGAACAAAATTATGCTGAAGGCTGAAACAAACTTCTCACATTAATAAATCGATGCAGTCGTCATTTGGAAAAAAAAAAAAATAATAATAGTTCGTGTAGATTAATGAGTAAATATCGAAAGAAAAGCGTATTGTATGGATTATAATGTTATATAGATTTACCACTTTTCGTGCAATTGTCAATGGATGTTCCCTTGCAAATTGGACTCGCAGAAATGAAGAAAAATAGGTATAGAGCAGAAAATAATCAATTGTTCCAACTCGGAGGACAAGAATTTTACCTTCTTATGCGTCTATTTATTTTGTCTTTTACTGAAATTGAACTTGAAAGATGAATCAGACAAGCTGATATTAATCATTGCGTGTGTACTTGTGTACAAGCTATTTATTAAATTCCATTTAGATATTTTTTTCTAACATTTTTTTATTATATGAAAAAGAAAAACGGCTGAATGAGTAAATCGAGTAGCACGAGAGTATAACGCCCACGCATTTGATCGCTACGGCCAATCACAGTACATACTTTGCACATTATACCATTAGACAGTAAAAGTGTAAGGGAGTCTACGAAAAAGCTCGAAGGCAATGCCATATAATACTGTTGCGTGAGGAAGAAGGATGAAAGAGTATAGGAATGGGAAAATCGAGAGTGAGAGTGAGCGGGGACATAGTGGGATAGGACGAACCAAAACGAACGATGAGTGTTCTGAGAGGGGGATAGGGGAAGGTGAATGAGGGGGGTTTCTCTTTCGACTTTAGTACGTCGCCGTAGGTTACCATAGTCGGCAGTGGCATGACGGTGGCCCTTCGATCCGCGACACGTTTGAACACATTTTCAGGGTTGAAAAAAATTCAACACTTAAGTGGGCAGAAGAAGAGGAAAAAAATCACTCTAACGATAACTTTCTTTCCTTTTCTCAATGGTGACATTGAATTAATTATTATATTTCGATAAGCCGTGACTTTGATCTCAAATTTAGGAATGTGATTTGTGGAAGATAATTTTTAACGTTTGTGATGGGAAATCCGTATATAAATTCATATAAAAATGAATATAATTTATTTTTACGACGTGATGGGTGTATGTAGCCTAGCGGAAGACGTGGGCGCACGCGAAACAGTATAACGACGTTTGCAAAAGCTGTTGATCTATTATATATATATATAAATGAGCAGTGGAGACGAGTGACGAGACGGCTGAAAACAGAGGACGTTCAGTGGTACTGTATAGACTGGATGGAATTTTTTTACTATTCGCTCCAATGAACAACGTAATGATAAAACGACATTGTGAATGAGACACTCAATTTCATTTCTTGAAATAAATTGACGGTGAATTGTAATAATGGAACTTTTGCTGCTCGATGAAATTGATTTTTAGACGAGAAATTCGTATACACTGGAATATATCGCTGTTTATCAATATCGATGTATGAAAGATGAAAGACAGAATTTCGAGTTTTATATATATTCGTCCGGTTGGAAATCGAACGGCCATGAAGCAGTGCAATGTTGACCATGGTAATGAAAAATTAATGATTCATCATTATTAAGATAGAATTATCACGTCTTATTAGTTTTATAATTAACTATTTGATTATATGATAACGGACATCAGTAGTGTAACTTCGATTGTGCATATCTTTCAATCTATTCGATTCATTCATTGATTAGAAAGAAATTGGGTAATTAGACTCCGAATTTTGGTAGGATATCAGAAAATTAGATTGAATTAAATACTCCGTAATTATCGCGTGTAATACCAAAGATAGAAAATTAATTACTGTGTAGTGTTATTAATATCATCAGTGAAAAACTACTCCGATAAACTGTCATCACGTTACAAATCTACACCATAAATAAAAACACGTGTTCTTTCATCGACACATGAACATTTTCACCCGCCAAATTCAATAATCACCCGCGCGCTCACATTCCCACGATTGGCCATTCACAACTTTCATACAACTCTCCAATTGGCTCATTCCTAACCCCACTTCAAACTCAACACTCTCGTCAAGTATTCCCCATGCATTCATGCCGTGAAATACTTTCAACCAGTTTGAATGTGGAGCTTGCGCAGGCAACTTCACTCATTCCCTTTCATTTTCGCGTTTCGTTGTGTGTGAAAATTTTCTATCACGATAAAAATATGGCGATCTTGACGATTAATATATCACAGTTTTGCGCTATTTTACAACGACGTTTTATCATTCACTTATTATTTATTCAATTGACAATATTTTTACATACATATACAGTCGCAGGTATGAAATAGTTGATATAAATACGAAAATTGCATACATAACCTCAAAATAATTAATTAAGGCATTGAATCGATCCAATATGAACTGTGACACGCATTTAAATCTGCACAAACACATACACAATCATTTTGTTTTTATTTTCATTCATTAGATTTGTTATTGTTGATAATAATAATATTTTACAGTACACAAATTAAAAGCCGGATATGTGCACCGATTATTTAAAATAATTACGTACAGATGAGGAAATTGTGAGGAAACAACATTGGACTACATTCACACATATCAGAACATATCATTACATTCATCACATATAAAAAGAATGGAAGTAGAAGGCGGAAGAGTTATGAGTGTGTGGTATTTTTACATATACATGCATAACTCAGGAATATATGTGGGAGTGCATGTGTGTATTTCGCGTGTCCGTCGGCAAGTTCAATTTATCAACGAAGCGTGTACCACACACAGCCATACCCGGCTGCTGCTCATTTCCCGATTGGTGCACTCTGCATCTGCTCGTTTCCGCCGTTCTCCTTCCTCCACCCACTCCCCGACCACCCCTTGGAGGCCTTTCATTCGTTACGTTCATAAAATTAGCCCAATGTTTACTTCCTGTTGAGCGATAGGAAGCTGCCGATTTTGTTGTTTTTTTTCTCATGCCAGAGGCACAGACATGATTTTAAGTATGTGATAAAAGCTGGGAATTCTTGATAGGTTTTGGGTTGTTAGTATGTGCTGTTATACATTTCCGCTGTTATAGAATTTTCTTCTACTTCATAACAGTAATTCAATTTACATCGTGTTCTGGTATATATTTATAATGTTCATTGTATTTTTCTCATGACTCCGATGACTTCAGTGTGTGATTCATACGGGTCTTTGTGTCGGAAAAGGCCGTCTAATTACTAACAGTTCTCATAAATCCCAGTGATGAGGCACATGTCTTTATAGATGAATGTATATCTATAGATCTGTATGTGTGTGAACTTACTACTAACCTCGGTCATCAATTAACATCACTAAGCGAATTTAATAAATATAATTGTGTGTTTGAAATATAATCCTCTAAATTTCTTCCAACCATATTTTTAAATTGTTATCGAATTAATTTTGGATTTAATTAAATCATCACCACTTGTGTTTAATTTACAGGAAGCACTGGACCTTCATTATCACAACGTTATTTAAATAATGCCGATCAATACGGAATTATTACTGATGACAATGAAGCAAATGCATTGGAAAGAATCTACTTAATCAGTGACGAGAAGTGGCAAGCTGATTCTGGGCTGCCAGTCTCTTTACTGCCGATTACTGAGGGAATGTCTGCACGGTCTCATCATAGGTATGACAATTATTTACATTCGATGTAACGTGGATTTATTGTATCCAATTGTTTGATCAATTAGAATAATTTGTTCTTTCTGGATAATTTTATAGAATCAGACAGTCCGCTTCAGGACTGGATGATGCTGGAATGGAACTACAAGCAACACAGCTCGGTAGTCGTCCTGGTCAGGAGGTTAGCTCCACCACAACAGTGTCATGGATAGATTGGAAATGGCAATTTTCAACTGTTGTTTGTGTATTCGCCGGTGGAATTATATTTACATTGTTATTTCTCTTATGGCTACGAAAACAAATGTCGAGTGAAAAGAAAAGTGGCGATGGTGATAGGCGTGGATTGGTGGAGGAGGGTGCTGTTGGTTTAGCAGAAGAAAATATATCGAAAACCACAAAAGGACAAGATCACAAAGAATCCACGATGGAGGCACAATGGGTACATCCACCATTTGCAAAAATGCCTGTTCGAGCAATTTGTACTAGCGAAAGCACCAGTGGTTTACCAGAAGTAATGTCTGTGCCAACACCCGAACGGCGCATTGAACCAATTCGTGTGAAAGCTAAAGGCTTACTCGAACGTCGCGGTTCGAGTGCAAGTTTGACTATTGAACTGGCACCAGCACCTGACAGTCCGCCCCACATGGTCACGCCAACGCGTGAATGCACATCCGAAGAATTCTTGATGAGCGCAGGCAATGTATTGTCACGTGGGCAATTGAGGAAAGTAATTAGGGATCCGAATTCATTGCATAAAGAGTTTTGGGAAGTGCCATTGAATGTACCGGAAAAAGTTGATATATTCGGTGCTGGGATTAAAAATCGCTATTCCAGTGTATTACCCAATACACATTCGAGAGTTGTTTTAAGGGGAATTGATGACCCAGTTGGTAGTTACATTAATGCAAATTACATAAGGGTGAGTATTTCTTTTTCATTGCTAAATTAATTGAAAATGAACGATTAATATTACTCAATTCTTTCTTATGGATTAAATTAGGGATATGACGGTGAAGAAAATCGTTATGTCGCAACGCAAGGCCCATTGGCCAATACCGTGACAGATTTCTGGCGAATGATATGGATGGACAAAGTTTCAGCTGTCGTCATGATGACCCGCCTACAAGAAGCAACAAAAACCAAATGCGACGTATATTTCCCACTTGATATCAACAATAGAATTCAAAGTGGTCCATTTACAATTTTAGTCACGTCTATTTCGAGTAGAGATGGTTTCACGATTCGTGATATAGAACTGATAAATGACGGTGAACGACGTCGCGTTACGCATTATTGGTATGACTCATGGCCGGATCATGCTGTTCCACATGCGGCCGATTCACTAGTCAGCTTGGCGGCGGAAATTAATACATTGCCAGGGCCAGTTGTTGTTCATTGTAGCGCGGGGATCGGACGAACTGGATGTTTTATTGCGTTGGCGACAGGGATGATTCAACTTATACGTGATGGCAACGTCGACGTTCTGGGGATTCTTTGTCAAATGCGGTGAGTAAATGATTCATACCTGTTTGTTCAGTCTCTTTCCTTATCCAATGAAAAAAAAAAGATACCTAATTTAAATTTCCTTATTCTTCTTCCATCGACTCTTTTAGATATGACAGAGGTGGAATGATACAAACGGCTGAGCAGTACGAATTTGTGCATAAAGCTTTGTGTCTGTTTGAACAGGCGTTGGATGGCAAAACGCCAACGTCTGGCGACTGAGGCGTGAGGCCAAAATAGCGGAAAAAAGAAAATGAAATTAAACAAAAAGGTGAAGTTTTTGTTTAGTCTCGTCGAGATTAAACTTCGTGTACATTTGAGTTATATAATGAAGGTAACAGAGAGTATTCCACTATACTATATAGCGATGGCTCTGCGTGTGTGAGTCTGTGTGTGTGTACGTACATGTGCGTCTGTGTTTCCATTGATGTTTAAAGTGTAAAGCAGAAAACAAACAAAACGAAGAGAAAAAATCTTCATGTCACCGATCGCGTTCCTTGCAGTGGTCGAATGACTTGGAAAGACAAAATATAAACTAATTTTTCTTCTTCTTCGTCAACTGACGTTGCAAGCAAATTATCGTCACATCAAGCTGCCATTGACTATACTGCCACAACAAAAAAATATACATAATATATTATACATATATAAGAATATTATACAATAATTTATTGACCGTCGACGATCAATGAAAAGGTGTACACAGAAAAAAAACAAATCGCTCAAAACGCGACTATTATGATGAGGGTAAAGAATTCAGAGTCGATTCTGCACGCCGTGTATTATCTGCTTGACAATATATATTTCATTTCTCCATTGATGATGAAATTAAGTGCTTAACATTCCTTCAAATGATTCAATTAAGCACAAAAGTAAGAAACACGCTCATATGACTGCACTGTAAATGTAAAAACATATTATTGATTTCCAAATGAACGTGCACATCGGCTTGATGGAGAAAACAATACAAAATCCCACCCGCATCGAAACGTCACACACTTTTTTAACTAACTTCCAGTTTCTAAATGAAGACAAACAAAAATATAACTAAAAACCGGTACAGAATCAATTAATTTGCCATTTCCATCGATGCTGGGAAAAGAATAACTCTGACTTGCAAACAAAAACAATCTCTTGACTCCATACCACTATATATATTGTATGTTGAATTTATTTATTGACAAAGACTGAATGCGATTAGTACAATATATTTATATATATATTCGTTTCAATTAATCGTTATATTAACGTGAGAGGTTCTATGAATGTTGCGAGTGTACTGAAGGTTATAGAAAGGGAAAATGCAGAAAAAATAATTGGCAAATAGAAAATTTATGTTAGATAAAGATGATGATTTCGTCGTAGAAAAAGTGCAAAACTGTAACAGTGACAACTGGAATTAATATGAATATTCAGTGTTCAATTCACTGCGAGCTTAACTCGCTTGATGAACAAATGCGAAATTTAAAGAAACTCGGTGCTACAATGCATGAGTAATAGTAAGAATAGAAAAAAAAATAATATATTCTTATTCGAGAATACATGACATGGCAGAAGTGGGAGAAGTTCTCATGATATGCTGGTACATTTGATGCTTGAAAAACAACAAAACAAATCAAATTTCTCTTTAATTCAATGAAAGCTTGCTAATCTTAAATAAACTCATGTTCATGATCACTGTGATTCGCGTAGGAACATTAATTTAAATATTCAGGAAGATTAAAAATGTAGAGGAAATTCAATCATACCCCTACGTGCCTAATACTGAAAACAAAACCAATAACAGATCTGAAAACAAAAAGTAAGAACACCAATATTATGACCTCACATGACCTCGCATGGCCTCACGGTGATCATACAAATTGTCTTCAATGATAGAAAAACCAAAAGTATGTCTAAAATATTCTGGCAGTTTTTTTCGCCATTTTAATTTGTGCTAATGAAAAAAGTAATATATAAACAAGCAATTGATCAACGTATATGCATTTTATGACTTTCTTTGATGAACGCTGAGTATGTGATATAAATGTGTATAGATAATAAATTGTACAGAGAGCGAAATATATTTGTGACTGCGTGCGTATGAAATACAGATAAAGATAAAAATCTATATAAATTATACATGATATAACTGATGATGAAACTGTAAAGTTGAAGGAAACTACAAACAAAATTATTTACGATTGCGTCATGTTGACATATGCATATCGCATTATAATTGTAATTATTAATTATAGTAATGTTAATGGATTATTCTAGCGACCCCTTGGTGTTCAATTGTACTTATGCGACACATATAAATGTTTCTAGCATCCAATAACAAAAGAATATTTATTTTTCTCCAGAACAGGAACCCATTCCCAACTTTGCTTCTCTATTCAAGAACATAATGGAGTGTCAAATCAAAAGATCGGTCTATTCCATCGCCCAAAAAAGTAAAATGCAAAAGCAAATCTTGAATATCTAATTTCAAATTCCACTTGCCGCCTTTTAACGAATCTTGCAAACACACCTTCTTTACCAACCTCAAACTGTAAATCTCTGTCGCTTAAACAGATTCATCATTACCCATCGAGTGGCGCCACCTTAACCAACAAAAACAAACTTCAAATACAAATGATTGCGCGCGTAAAACACCAGACCGGTTTTTCCACATCAACACAACACACACACAAATACATAAAATATACTGTGAAATAATTTGTTCCCCACTCATCCTTGGTTTTATACCACACACAAACGATAGTCCAGGGGCCATTATCAAACGCACGGGGGCCCCGAACAACGCGCATATCTCCATATACACAATACACAATCGCGAGAGACGAGTACCATCCAACATTACATATTCATACATTATATATTGTGTTATATATAACGATAAACATCGTGTGATCACACTAGTGAAGACTGGTGTACAATATCATCACGTGACCATGTTTCTCTCAGTGGTCTCACTGTGGACAGACACATATAATATATATCCATATATATTTTATATATAAAGTTGTGTATGTATTGGCAGTAGAACCGCCGAAGGAGAGTGTCGTACAAATGTGTGCAGCAGCCTGTTCGATGGGCGCATTATAAAACGTCAGAAAATTATTGGGACAGAGAAACACAATAAATAAAAAAGAAAACACCTGTTTTCTCCCTGATCACTATTTTTACAACTATTTTATTCACCGTTGCAGTGATTAGTGATATTCTGTTGATTGGAGAACAGAAACACAAGAAAAATTTATTCCTTTTTCGTATAATGTGCTACGAAATTATTTGAAATAGTTCAAGCAGGATTATGAACAAAAAAGGAAACAAATTACGAAATATTTGTGTGGATATATTGGAAACGAGTCCGTGTCAGTGTACAGTATAATCGAGTTTGATTTTGTACATATATATGTGCTGAATGTAAAGTTGCATTTTGTAATTGTGTATTGAGTTGGATGCAATGTTTGCATCCGGTCTCCAATTTGTCTTGGAGAACTTTTAAATTGGTATCCAGTGACGAATAATTTGATAGTTAAGTATTTTTTTTTGATGTGTCACATTTGTGTAGATGGAAAGGAGAGTAAAATAATATAAAGTTTAGAAGGAGAGACTGGGAGGTGAGGTGGTAAAGAGACAATCAAACGTTGAATGAATTAGTGCAGTATAACGGTGAAAAAAAAAAAAAAAACGGGGAAACGAAGCTATCGAAGACGGTAGTGAATGGATGATAAACGAAAATATTCATTGGGAAATTATTGGAAGAGTAATAGTAGTGAACAGTAGTGATAATTCGTAGAAGAAAAGAAAAATAATAGAATTGTTATTTGTATTTATACAGTGAGTTTGTGTGTTCATGAGTGTTTGTGTCTAAAGAGAACTTAGAAAGGCGAATGGATTATTATTATTTTAACCACGTTTGTGGTATCTATAAGATGTTGAACGTGTTGAGATGTGTTGACAAGCTACAAAATGGGACTCGCTGAGACCCGAAAGGGATCCTGGGTGTCATTGAAGGAGGCATGGATGTCATCGGGGACGGTGATGAGCAAACCCTCCAGGCCATCCTCGGTATGTCACATTTTGTAGTATATTGAATTTTAATTTGAGAGGGTTTCTATTTATATATACATGTCTGATTGTGAGAGAAATCATTATTGATAAAGAGAGTTTATGGGAGAATGAAGTGGTGAACGACATAGAAAATTCTGGACTCGAAGAAATATGTGAACAGTTAATTTAGAAAAGGTGAAATTAAAAAGACCTGCATATTTTATTTTGTTTAATGAACTTTGGGATCGGAATTCTGTTTCATGATCAGTAGTTCATTTCCCTTTTAGATTGCTATGTATCAATTCAAAATCTGGTGATGGAGACTATTCCATTCGATTTTAGTCGATTTTTTTGTGGAAATCTGGAACTATTCTAAACGTTTTCTATGAAGAATTGGCAGATTTCATCATCCAATTATCATTTCAACTTCAATATCCCCTTTTCATACATTTTATTTACTGGGGTAAACTTTTAGCTTTTAATTTATCTTCTTGATCAGGATTCTGTCAAAAGAATCAGGTATCAACCGAGCAAAAATTCCCTAATGAAAGTAATACAATTTAGCTTTATCGTTCATCACATTTTCATTGATACTGTCTGAAGAAAAAAAAAACATTTTACAACTCTACTCTTTGTTTTTTCTCGTCGCTGTTATTATCTCTTTGATACTGAATCAATAATCCTCCTTTCTTCAATCATGTCTTATATTTAATTCGTATTCAAGAGAGTCCTTGGCATCGTTCTTATCACGTCCCATTCGTTCAGGACAAGGTTTTTCATTCTGCATATGAAATCAGCCATATACTAAACTTATATACCTGCAAATACATAAATATACTGATATAAATTCTGTATGACCAAGTCCATGGACATTTTTCATCAGTCATTGACCCCCTTTTTTTCCTTCATACTGGTATAACAAAACGCAGTGCATTGAAATCAATGGAATAAAAATAACCAGACTGGAAAAAATTATTTCCAATTGTTACGTTTCGAAATCAATGTTGTTCTTTTGCTTCTTTCCATTCGCGGAAGTCAAATACAACGATAAGAATCAGGGTGATAAGCAATGTGGATATGCATTTATACATTTAGAGAGAGAGTAAAAGAGGTGGTCGTGAGAGCAAGTACGTTACATATATATTTATGTAGAGAGGTAGTATTATTTATGTAGAGGCAAAAGGCATCTTTCGAGTAACCTCGAGAGTGTTGGAAACGTCTCTCATGTGTATGGTTACGTTTCACTATACACAAAATACCAGAAAAAAAAGGTTGCGTCAACAGGAACAAAAAATAAAACACAGTGTTATAAACCATATTGAAAAAAAGAAAAAAAACATTTATTTTTCTTTTCCGTTACAAATATAACACACAGGATATCAGTGAAAAAGATTCCAAATAAAAATAACGACACATAAATATACACCTGCGCGCATACGGAACGTAAAATCAAAATCATAATGACCCTGTGTTTTTTCTCCATTTTTTTTTGAACTGTTCCGTTGACCCTGTGTGAATCCATCTAGAATTTTTATAGTAAATACGTACATGTGATGGACTTATCTACGCATAGGTATATCGACTTCCTGTTTATGCCCAGAATTTTTGTTCTATTCCCTACTAGAAAGATTTTAATGCCTCTCTATTATACCTATTTTTGTAACTGTTATCATTATATCTATTTGTTTCAGACTTTAGGTCTGTTAAAAAAGACTCAGTTCTTTTTTTTCCATGATATTAATATAGACGGATAGGAATACACATACAGACATTACCCTACTTTTTCTCATGAATTATCTTCCTCGTCGGTTGTTTCATCAGTAAAGAGAAATAAAAAAGAGTGAAAGAAATGAGAAAAATTCTCAACTGAAATACCTGTTACGCTGTTGCTGCTGCTGTGTCCCAGTGTGTCTCCATGCCACAGAGTCTGCGATGCGCAACGAGCTGCGATTATATTATACATATATAGACGTATAAAATATACAAATATACATGAATGTATTATGTCCCTTTGCTCAATCTCCACTCATAACACCAATTTTCGGTTGTGTATATTCATATCTCATGTTCAAACAAAAAAGAAAGAATAAATAAATCATATTTATTTAACTTCCATTCTTTCTCGTGAGAACTTATGATACATCAGTTCATTCAAATCTTTATATATAAAAAGTGATAGAACCAAAAAAAAATACACCCAAGTGATTCATTAAATGTTTTTTCTATATATAAGACATAAAAATGAATATAAAGACGATATTTTGTTCGTTAATGGCTGTGGATTAATTTGTAAATAAAATATGTACAGATAATCGTGAGATGTTAAACGTCATGATATTAACAGCGTTGAAAATAATGAGCGTGTGACGACGGTTGATTATTGTATATTATATAGAAATGGAAGGGACTGAGTGAGGTGAGAGAGAAAAGCGAGAAAGAGGATTATAAAAGAGTGAGAGGGTGATGGAATGGAAAGGCGGTGATCTGAGAATCGCATTCGTTCAAGTCTTGACGAAGCCTTTCGCGCACCAAAGCAACGATACAACGACACATTACGCTTTGTGTATATGTATGTATGTATGTATGAACGTATTTATATGTACGTATGTACACCTTGCGCGTTCAAATAGTGACGTCATGATGCTGCGTACATTCACCTCATTAAGTACCGTGGCCCCTATTATCGGGGACAAAGGTTAGAGCGTTGTCGAATAGCATGAAAAGAAGAGTTAGATGACCCCAACTCAAGATGATCGATACATTGAATGAATTTATTTCTATTTATATATATATATATATATATATATATGGGTGTGTGTCTGTGTGTGTTTATTAGAAATAGTTTTATAATGATTTTCTATTTGTTCCATTCGTTCCTGATAATTTTTTTTCATTTCACTTTTCAATGTGCTCTGCTTTTTGTGACATTGGAATTTAATAATGTTGAATTGAGTTATTTAATGTTAGATATTAAGTGGATATTTAATTAAATGAATGAAAGAAATGATGAAATGAAAGATTGGAATTATAAAATTGTGAATGGAAGTTTTGCATATGGTTGGCGTTACGAATTTTGTGAGTGTATTGTTTAAGAGTTTATGACATTTGTCGTTAAGAAAAGCGAGAGGGATATAGGAAAGAATTTTCATTTGTCATTATTGCTATTGTTCTTGCTATTTAACTCTATTATGCATAACAAATTGATTTGTGTGAATGTGTAAGAAAAAATGTTTAATGTTTCAGTAGTATTGCATTGTTAATTAATTGATCGTTTGATTATATTAATTGGAGTTAAAGGTTTTGTGTGAATGTATAGCAGATAGATGGTTTGTAAAATGTGAAGTTAGTAGATGAAAAATGATGATACAATTTATGGGATTATATATTTTCTCGTGGGTTTTTTTATTGGATTGTTTTCATTTTTGCTTTTATTATGGATGCATTGGTGATCTTTGGAATAATTTTCTCGAGATATTTATACATCGATTATTTTCTATCAAACATGAAAGATCGCGTGTCCTTGCAATAATTACATATCATATCTATACATATCAAGTATATGTTTATTTATATTATTCAACTCTGTCACGTGAATGATGATAAATTACGTAATTATTTGATGCAATATCCCTGATTTTGGGTGCGACTATAATCAAGGACTTTGAATGCGATTGAATCGATTATTTGTAGTACAAAAATATTGACATGAGATAAATCGAGATAGAGAGAGAGAGGCAGAAATATGAACAAGCGAAGAAAAAAATAAATAAGTGAAACATTTTATGTTTTTTTCTCAGTTGACAATAGAATATTTTATATACGTGAAAATATTTTTACAAAATTATGTTTTCATGCCTCGTCATTCGCCACACCCAAGTACGTTTCAAATTAGAATAAATTATTTAGGTGTCTTGGAGAGAAGAAGAATAAAAAAATAATAATATTTGAATAATGAAATCAGCTTAACTCATCCACACACTTACAAACAGTTCCCGGACATATTTCGACTTTTGAATGGAAGATGAATTAATGCGAAAAAAGAGCCTGCGGCCCACCACCACATGTATAACAGTGCAAGTAAAGCTTGTGAATAGTTTAAAGAATCAATGAAGGATGGCGTGAAAGGAACTCCATAAACGATTGTAAATTGTGTTGTACGTGGTGTGGTGGAACTTATATATACATATATATATATATGGATAGATTTGTATAAAATTAACCTTGAGAGATAAATTTTCGTTGGTATTCACTATCGCTAAAATCAAATGGAAACAAAGAATAAATGAATGAACAAAGTATATTACAATTATAAAAAAATCAAACACGAAAAATTCTTCTCTTTCAGTTGTTACTGTTTGACAGATAAAACAACACGGTAAATAATTTCTTTCACCACCAATTTATATTCCAAATAGAATAATGAACGAAAATAAAAATAGATAAACACAACATAATAGCGAAAAATACCAGAAGATAGAAAAAAAAAGTATTGAATCACTTTCATTCTGACAATTACAAAGGATAAAAAAATATTCGACACTAATTGCAACTATTTGACATACAAATTACAAAATGTTGATATATTATGTGACAGTTGATTTATATTTGAAACGAAATAAATCATAAGAAATAATGTTACACACAAAAGGAGAAAAAAAAATAGCAATATAAAAAAATCTTGAAGAATAATGGCGCACGCTTTAAATGATAATAAAAACAAAAAGCACATAACACAACGCAAGTCGTTACAAGCTTTCATAGAAACTCCACCCCTGTGAATATTCCATTGGACGTCGTTGCGACGCCAAGTTCCGCCCCCTAAAAATCGACCACTATTGAAATAAAAAAATAAAATGAAAGCTTGCACATGCGCTGAATAAAGCTCAATAATATAATCCATCTAATCACACATTTACATATATGTATAATAAATGTTTAAAATTTATTACTTAAATGCATACAACACACAATTTTTTAACTCCTTTTTTTTTTCTTAAATCTTTCGATTTTTATTATTATGCACAGTCATAAATACAATGGCAAATAATTTATTGTCATTTATCAACTCTTTTACATATTCAAAAATGTTTTTTTTTTTTGATGACTTAAGCCATTAAATTTCAGTAAGAAAAGATTAAAATATCGTATAAACAATTTTCATAGAAGCAATAATCACTTAGGTGAAAAAAAAAACACGAGAAGCAAATGAAGTAATTCAATTCTTGACGAGTGAGAAAATGTTCGCCTACGCGACGCATTTGCAGGCAATATTACTGCATTGAAGGTGTATACAAATATATATATATATATATATACATATATATATGTGTGAGCGAAAATTCCAATCATTTTTTTTCATAATAGTTTTTATACACTGAGATAATTGTGTACGCGTCGTTAAAAGTGAAGGAAGCCACAAGATTGAATACGTAATAATAATCGAGGGAATTTCCAATATCTGATGGAAGCAGAAGATTTTATGCTTATGTATGATTGCACATAGATGTAAAGTTAATCAAATATAATTATAAAATCAAATCAATATATCAATTTTGATTTCTGATTAAACATTTTGTGATAAATAATTGTGCAATCATCATTGAGAAATTGCAGTGTTTATTATATACAAGGATTTACCTATTTGGTTTGTTTGTTAAATCAAAGAAATAAAAATAACTTAATTGTACGTGAAAATATATTCTCTTTTTTCATTGGATTAGCAAGACAAGAGTAATTACTTCAATGTTTTTGATTTGACACTTTGATGGTGTATGAAAAAATATTTGTATAGATAATTATTAGACGCACGCAATAGCACCTGATGTACGTAAACCACATTAGGGGGTTTGAATACAAATTTATATGTTTGAATATGATGGGGAAGAGAACAATTTTTTCAACCCTATGTAAAACTTAAATTTGTAAATTGTGTGTGGATAAATATGTTTATGGTTGGACATCACCTGTCTATTTACTGCGTAATAGGAAAAATAATATTGTAATGTACTGAAAAGAATATTAACGAAGAATATTCTTTTTGTATATTTTTTTTTAATCACATCTACAGAGTAAAA
Source organism: Meteorus cinctellus (assembly GCA_030523045.1). NCBI lineage: Eukaryota > Metazoa > Arthropoda > Insecta > Hymenoptera > Braconidae > Meteorus > Meteorus cinctellus. Next base: position 108,526 of record JAPYZF010000156.1, read on the forward strand.
ATAGAAAAGTTATAAAGATTGGAATTTTACTGAGTACTGTCAAAGTCAAATTGTTAATTATTCAACACAGATATGAAGTCTTTGTTTTCCTCTTGCTTTTTCTTCTTCTTCTTTATATCATCAATAACTTTTCTTTTCTTTTCACTCACCTGACAATTTTTTAATCAGGAAATACAATACGATAAATTCACGTGTGAACAAGTTGTTATTTTTACTTTCAATGCATCGTTCTATCATTCATATATACATATACATCTCTGTAGATTATATTTCATGCGTATGTATTTGTTTAAGGTGAACGAAGAGAGGGTTCGAAGGTCGAGAAGACTTTGAGAGGGGATAGTTTTGTTTAATCGATGCAACCCTCTGATATTCCTCCTTACTGTGTCCATTTGCATATATTTTCCAAATCTTATATGCAATTTCTTTTATTTAATACTCTTCCATTTGCCATTCAAAAAAAATATATATATATATATATATAAAACATCAAATCTATTCCACAACTGTAATTTAATATTTCGATTCTGTATTTTTTCATCACAAATTTCTTCATAGCAAATGAATATTTCGTAAAGCCACCGAGTTTGGACAAATCAAGACAACTTTGCCATTCTCCAGTGCCTTTTTCAGGCACAAATGAATGACTATCATTCAGTGCACTTTAAAATCACATTAAATATCGATAAACTAGATTTCAAAATGAGAGACTGTGCAATAAACATTAACATAGAAATGAGAATAATAATCTTCTATCATAAATCTATCAGAAAAGAAAATTTTTTATTGTTGTATCAAACAATAAAATGATTATTGATCACATCGAGTAATCGAGTCTAGTCAATAGTTATCAATAGTCGTCGTTAATGTATATGAATATATTTATATTTATTTATATATTTATATAATTATATATGTGCAAAGGCGGTTGGTTGAGAGTGTATATGTACTTAGATAGTGGTCGGCTCTGTTACACGCCCCGACGTTCCAGATTTTCTATCGAGATTGTTTATACGCGACGAAGGCAATGGAGAAAGATGGAGGATAGTATAACAACGTGAACTAGTTGCAAGAACGCCACATGTGTGTATTATATATATGTAGATGTACATGTGAGCGAATGTCGTGGAAGTATAACGAATAACTACGTACCGAAACGTTCCATATGTGGAGAGCACAAGTTAGAAGACATTTCTGTTTATATGTACTCAATAAATGTCAATATGACAAAATGTGCGAGATGATCGTAAACCCAAAGGAAATGCATTTATTATAAATATTTCTTCCTGAAGTAAAAATTTTAATGTTCTTCCTCTCCTTCACCTCATTTTATTAATAAATTAATTAAATGTCTCGTCGATTCACTATTTTACATTAAATATTTTTTATGATACACAAAAATGATGGGGAAATAAGAAATTTATTTCACTTTAATTTATTTTTTATTGTAATTACTACAGTGCAAATTTTTTCATTAATATATGGGTAAAATTTTAAAAATACATAGAAGAATTGTTCGAATATAAAATGTTTAATCTTTAAAAATTAATTATGAAGCTCTGATTTATTGTAAAGTTTTACATAATTGAATACTGCTGAAAAGGATTTTCAATTCGTTCGTGCAATTACTCTTTCATGTGAACAAAAGAATAATAATAGTAAATAAAAATTATATGATTATAAATCTCTTCTTCGTCACAATTAGTATTGTTGCATATCAGTTGCAATCATAGCGATTAGTTGTTCTAGTCTATAGAGTATTATATATTAGATATATGTGTACAGGTATGAATTCAAATCGTTTTCATCCGGCTTCCTATGAAATTTGTATTTATCAGACAAACATAAAATATTATTGTGACTCGTGAAGAGGAACGGACAAAACATAGGAGGAAAGGAGATGATGTACGAGTGTTGTATGCGGGTGTAGTGATTCTTATCGTGCATGTCGTCGCGATCTGCCTTTAACTTCAACCTCTCTCTATCAGTTGTTCTCTCTCTTTGGTCACCGGGGCCGGACGTGTGACGCAACAGTGCTGCGTGTTTTCCGAATAGAGAATACACTCAGACAAAAACATCAACGTATAAAGTAGCGAAAAAAAAAGAGAAGAAAAATAAATAGAAAATTGAAAAGAAAGAATTTAATCATAGGATTTATTTTTTGTTTGATATAGTTTTAACAAAGCTCAATTATATCTAATACTATATCAATTAATTATTCTATTATTCATGAATATAGACGAGGTCGAGTGAACTATAATATATTTTCTGCTGATAATTAATCATTCGCCCTTGAATAATTTATTTATTTTTCTATTGTAGTAAGAAAGAATTGTAGGAAAAAATAAAAAGTTGTAAATATTATTTCATATCTTCGAGATAAATTTTATTATTTTCACATGTCAGATTAGACTATCTTAGTTATTCGGTTGAATAATTGTACGAGTTTATTAGTAAACAGATTTCAGTAGATGGAATTAAATTCATCAGTGAACATTTGAAAAAATAGGTGGAATATTTTTGTACAGAAGATTTTTTTTTCGTCTTTTGTCATAAATATGGGGATATGTTGATGTAAAGTCAGAAGAAATGGTCGTTTATAAATTATGGAAGTGAAGTAGAAATGAAAGAGAATGACAGAGGCAATATATATACATATAATAAAAGTATAAGTGCTGGCGTGGGGTTGGTTATATGTTGGCTAGAAATATATATAAACGTTGGCTATTACAGAAAGAATCATAGATATAATACGGCTTCGCTTCTTCTTCTTCATGTCTTGATGTCGTGTTTCACTGCATGGTCACGCTATATTCGTTCTTCTATCCATATCCCTCCCTTCACCTTCGCCTTTCCCAAAGTTATTTTTCTTTTGCCATTGTCTCTTTTACTTTTTCTATAAATAGTTATTCTTTATGTGTATATGAATTATACATAAAAACGTGACTGTCGTGCAAACTCTCTTCACGTGTCAAAATATCCAAGCATTGATTTATGGATAAAAAAAAATTCTTACACATCAATGAATACAATTCGATAAAATTATTTATACATTTCTAATACTTTTACGATAAATTAAATAAATTGACTTTTATTTATTTTATAATTGATGTTAAACTTATTTATCTGGAATTGATGATAATTTTATTTATTTTTCAGTGTTTGTGAGAATTGAGGAGATTTGAAATTCAATTTTTTAATGCAATTTCAATTTTAATTATTCCTCATTTTGTTCTAATTGTCTTAATTATAAAATTAATAATATTGAATTTTGTATTGCATTTTGTACTTCATTTATATTTATATTCATTGACAGAATTATAAAGTCGTGGATTTCATGATTATTAAAACGCCCACAAAGGCCATTCGCATGTTCACTATGCATCGATATTATATTTTAATATGACTTCACATTTCTAACATTTATTCCTATTTTTCTATACATGAATTCACCAAAATTATTCTATGCTAATTTAAATTAGAACTCCATTGAATTAATTCATTGACAAACATATTTGCATTGATAAACATTTTTTCTTTCTATAATTAACTAAAAGGTAATTCGATAAGAATTGTCAACATTTAAATACATACATGATAAAAATTGAATGAAAAATGATGAAACAAAAAAGAAAAGAGGAGAAAAGAAAAAATAAAAAACTCAAATGCCGAGTAAATACTCAAAGAATTCTCGCGCAATCTCGAAGGCTGGTTTATTACTGTTACTGCTGGTGCAATAGATAATTATAAATTCAATACATAAACTTTTCTTCTACAAATATATTCTCATGTATATCAGCAATTCATTATCACTAACACGCGCGTGCTCAATCATAAATTTTTGAAATTTGTCACGAGATAACTTTTACAAAAGAAAAAAAAAACTACCAAACAAAAAAGTGTGCACGAAAATTGTTATTTATTTCTATTTTTGATTTCATTTATAAAGTAAATTTATGTCATATCAATATTTTAAATACACTGAAAATATATGAAAATCGTACGCATACATATAAATATAAACATATATATCTCGATGTGTAATATAATCTGACCTCTGAAAGTTGATCGTCGTAGTGCCATGCTCCAATAAGTGATAACCGCGCGAACGTCGCGCGCATTGTAATCTTTCACGGAAATTACACTCTTGGGAATACATTCAATATTGAGTAGCACCACATTCAAATTTCCTTTGACGTTTATTTTCTAATTTATTTTTAATTTATTAATCTTTTCTGTTGCGTTCATTTCAATGAGTTGTCATTTAATGCGCTTGACTGGACACATTAATCAACAGATTTTTTATGTTGCATCACCGAATATTTCTCTGAATTGATTTATTAACGTTTATTTTTGTCGATTTCAATTCGAAATATTTCCAGAGACGAAAGAAGTTTTGTTGATAATGTCCATGACGCCAATTCTATCTATTTAATTGATAATATCCATAAATATATATCATGTAAATGCGTCATAAAAGTGAATACGTCAATTAATACCCAGCTGGGGAATTCCACTAAATAAACATAAACTCGTCACAATATAATTAATTTAAACCATGAAAGAAAACAACATATTAATTATGTTGTTGCCTGTATATTTCAGTGCAGGGATTATTACGAGATTTAATAGTTAAATAAATTATTGTGGATATGTATAATATATGTTATATATATATATGTGTGTATACATATAAATATATTGGACAGATGTGAAAAGTGGCCGTTTAATGTTGGATAAACATTCACATATTATGTGCAAATGTAATCGTGACATGGGGGGTGTTAGTGGATATGTAAAATACACTTATAAATATTATGTGTTTAAAATGGGGCGAATGATGACATCAGGATCGTGTGGGTGATCTTTGGCGCGTGGCGACCCTCGAATTACACGCATGATAAAATCTATACCTACCCTTTACCGATAACCTGCATGGGGTTAAAACGCCGTTTATGACGATAGCAATCTAACGTTTATGCTGCATTTTATATATATTTTATTTACGTTCCAGTAATTTTTTTTTTCTAATTTTTCGAGAACTCAGTTCATAAAAATTTAAATTTCCACGTAATTGAAATCGTTTCATTTTTATTTATTCAATATTTTCTCAATTGTGTTTTTCCCTAAATTTTGCGAATTTAAAATATTGACAAAAATATAACATCAATCGTTGCGTTTATTCAAATGACAGAAAAATAATAATGTTTATAGAGACAGTGATGAATTACGATTGATCATTGCCGTGAACATACATCTGTAATGTGAAAATCGCGTCAAACAATGTGCTGGCCTGAAATGAAATTTATTCGAGTCTCTCGTGACGTTGAACCATTTACAAGATCGTTTGTATATCGCACGGACAGAAAACTAAAACGTAGATTATTAATTCGATAATCGATGTCTCTACATTTCAACTTTATTATACATAATACGTGTATTTATATCATTTTCTTTCTGTCTCATTATCCTTCAATTAAAATCAACAACTCACCCTCGATCTAAACGAAGAGACAAAAAAAAAATACATAAATTATTATAATCAATATTTTTGACAAAGTTGCAAAAAATAAATAGATTCAATCAATTGTATAGAATTTACAATAAATTCACGTGCAAAATATTGAAATATCAATTTTATTTGTTTGTCAATGTCTAACAATTGTAACCACATGTATATTTGTCCAAATCAACATTAAATGTCTGCATAATACATGTGAATAAACATACTTATATGTTTACTGTAGCGAAGTGTTGGTAACATTTGCCAACACAGGGTTGGAGAGTTGAATTTAGCTGCGCACTAGACACAAGATATATATTCCAACCCCTAAGCTCCTTTTCTGACGATCAAGCGCCGCCCCTCTGAGCTCTTGTTTGAAACGTCGTTCTACCATTCGCTACAAAACCCATTTCATTTATAAATATATATATCTATATATACATATATATTGTTATGTATTCTGTTTGACCCCGCATATTCGCTGGTGGATGGACGGTGAAGTTGTGTCCACGACTCTCCCACCAACCAAAGATGTATCCAATACTTTCCACGGGTCAATCTACCGTCTGAAAATTCACGACGTAGTCGTACGTCAATCGAACAACGTGATTAACGTGAAAATTAAAATTCGTCATTGTTATAACAAGTAAATAATTAATTATTATTTACTGATTCTATTTGGTTGCTTTTGTTAAATGAAATCAGGAAATTGACAATTTTTTTTAAATGATTTCATCAGAGTTTTCAAGTGAATTTGTGATGGGAAATAATTAGTGAGAAGTAAAGTGAATTGGAAATTGAATGAAAGGATTTTTTATTTGCATTTTTGCAAAATGTGTTTACTGAAACAATGGACGACATTGATAAACTGATTGTGAAAAAATAGTTTATGGTGAAATTGAAAATGTAGTGGACAATTATTGTCAGATTGAATATTTTGCAAATGTGTCGATAAGTGAATTATCTTCAAAGACTTTTTTACTCAGACCAAAAATTATTATTAACATAAAATAAATCTATTTATTATTTTATTTCTTTTCTTTTTTTTTCTATCATTTTAATTTTTCGTCGTAAAATCTATTATTGCCATTTTATCTATTTACAATGGAATTTACGTGGGCAGTGCAACATCAGCCGAATGATGTGATTCAGGGGAATAGAAATCACACGAGTGATCATGAAGACTCATCTGTTATTGGTCATTCTGCTGCACGAAGACTTTTAGCTATTGCAGGTGATTTTATTGCTTCATCTATAAATTAAATAACGAAAAAAAAATAATTGATACCAACAATTTAACTCCAATCCCCTCTGTAAAAAAAGAAAAGGATTGAAAATAAAGTGCAAACGAATAAGTAAAAATGTTGAAAGAATTCTCATACACATTTATGTGTTGTTAACTTTTTTTTTTTCTTTCCTTCGTCAAAACGTTATTTCACTTGATGACAACTGACTAAAGTGCATAGTCAGCACTCTCTCATGTATGTATATATTTACATACATACAAATGTGTCTATATAAACATGCATTGTATTTTTTCACACACGAGGAGACGCAACACCTGACGCATGAGCCCCATGAAAGCTACCAGTCAATTATCATAATCGTTTTGTTCACGATCGGCCTAATCGTTTAGGGATACCAGACCAAAACACCCTGAATTAAAGCGAGGGAGTATAATACCAAAAAAAACAGCTGCCCTTTCATGTTATAACCTGCAATAAAAAAAACCTTGTGAACAAGGGTGTATTATTGCTCGATTAACTCAGGCATTTAAATTTACTTCCGGCATATTTCAATCATCCATTTTAACCTCCAGACCATGAAAATAAAAGATGAAATGAATAAATACAAATGAAATAGAATTTTTTATTATAAATTACCTTTTTCTTTTTTCTTTATTAATATCTAGAGAAAAATAAAATTCGTGGAAAATTGAGTTTGTTGCTCTATATAATATAATAAATAATAATTAAAATGAAAAGAAAGTTATGACTATTATTCGTAAATTTTTTTTTCTCTCATCTTTAATGCACCATAGCGAATTATTATTACTGTTCTCATCAGTTTAAAGTCTTTCACTGTTTATGGTTGATACTATAAAAGAAAAAGAACTATAAATACATAGAGACTTCTTCTCGTGTCATTTATTTTTGCTATATAAAATACACAGGTAATTCTGCTTGAAGTATATATTATTTTTATGTATATTTATTGCTAGGAAAAAACGGAAAAAATTATACTTCTACAATTTATTATTTATATACAGATAATTTCAAATGTGCTTCATCGCTTTTTAGTAATTTAGAACGTGCTCGATTGTTTGGCGTGTCTTCAATTGTATGAAGTTGAGTTTATTTATTTATCATTATTTCAAAACTACTGACTGAAATGACTATGTGAGGAGAAGTCAACTATTCACATACAAGTATAGAGGGCAAAGGGGTATGCACATACATATTTGCACCAGGGAGAGAAAGTCTGTGAGAGCCGTCACATTTTTTTTCTTTCTATTTCGTTCCTTCTTTCTCACTGTCTTGTATTATACACAAATAATATCCGGTGAAGAATAGTCTTCGTATGGAAAATAGAGCCAACAAAGAACTATAAAATGAAAACTGAAGATAAAAAAAAATTGTTACATAAATAAAAATTGTATTGAATTTTTCTTTTTAGAATTTTCTTTTTATTTGGAAAACAATATTGGTGTTTATTTAATATATATTCATTGTATCTGAGAATCAATTCAAATGAATGAGATTATTTATTTTCTTTTTATAGTTTTTATTTTCTTCTTTTTTTTCTTTATTGTGAGGCTTTGTAAATTACTGGCGCACACCTGTTACGCAAATGTCACGAGAGAAAGATGAATACAAAATTATCATTAAATTAATGTGTGTCTGTGTCTATGTCCGTATTTTCTTCTTGTGTATATGTGTGTGTGTGTATTGTCGCACTTACAGCGGGAAAGTTGTGAATATTTCATAGTAGAACTGTACGCTCTGGAAAGTCAGCGACATTTTTCATTATAAGGCGAAGACAAGTCAATTTAAACTTCCGGACGTGACTTTACACGAATGACAAACCATTAAATAGTATACTGTGAATTTAATTTACTGTATATTTTTTCTCATCATTGTTTGGACTGTTATAATTGTTTACCAACGTGTTAGATAATTCTTAGAGTAACAAAAATATAATTTATGAAGTAAAATATTTTATTGTGTATTTGTTATTTCTTTAAATGGAGATGTAATTTTTTAAAATTATTCTTTGGGACTCTTGAAAGGTTCTGTATGTGAGAACGTTTGTTTGGTCGATAAGACCACGGATAAAATCGGCAACGCCCCTTGCAAACCCAACCCCTTTTCATGTGTGTATATATATTTCTTTAGCAGTCCATCCCCCACTGTCTCTAAGACAATTCACTTCCCCTATACGACCTCAAATGTTCATCGTCAATATGACAACTGTCGAAGAGAATAAAAATTTATTGTTTTCTATTTATATGAATTTATGTTGAGTGATTCAAGCAAACATTTCTCTTTATTTATTTTCTTTTGAATAGTTCGAATAACTTTATGAACTAAATGGAAATTTCACTATTTCCATTGCTGGTACAATTGAAGGATAAAGAGAGCAGAAGAACGAACATAGTAAAAATTCGTGATATAAACATTTTAGATCAAGTCACCATTTTTTCTTCTAACAATTTCTTTTTTGTATAGTTACAAGTCAGTAAAAAAAAATTTGAATAATTTACTAAAGTTGGAGATTTTCCGTATGTTATTCTTCCTCATATGAATTGACTTGTCTTCTTTTGTACACTGACGAGACACAGCTTTAGACGTGATATAAGTTCTTGTCCTATTGGACAAAACGACTCGAGAGACTCTCTCGTCACACCGGAAGCTACGAGTTATGACACTTGAATCGCTCGATTAAACTCTTTAAGAGGGGTCCAAGGTGCGTGGAGAATATACTTTTTGTTATTTCGTTACTCTCACTCTACTCTTCTCATCGACTTGTAAGAAAAAAGGGAACAAATTAAAAAAAGTATGAAATATTTATCCAGTTGACGTAAATTGCGAACAAATTATTTCTTACAAAGACAACAAAAAAATTATTCATTCAGTTTTCTCATTAAAATTTTCAGTAGTTATTATTTTTCAGTGAAATTATTACACCATTTTTTTTTCACCATTAACAAATACAACTAAACTTTGTCTGATTCATATTTCATTTATGCTTCAATACTTTTTATTTCTCACCTTTCGTAAAAACGAATCAATCACAGTAATAAATTCTGTATTAAACAAAATATAATAACCAAAGTTGTGTAATTATATTTTATTATATTCAGCAAATATTTTACTTTCACTATTACAAAAATTCCCGAAGTTAACAGACAAATAAATAAACAGTACAAGCGATCAAATAAATAATTAAAAATTCCGGCAATGCACAAAGCATCGCGATGAAAAAAAAAGAAAAGTAAAATAACCTAAATCCATTTTTATCATCTTCTTCCTCAATTTCATCAAATTAAATAAACACAATAAAAATTCCACTCTCAACAAACCATAAACTGTTACAAAAACTTCACAACAATGATCAAAAACATAAAATAACTATCAAAACAATAGCAATTAATTATAAACATAAATAAAGTACGAAATATAAAAATTTCTATCAAATTTTATTGCGATAAATTCCAATAAAAATTACAGTCTTGGGATGAGGTCTTATTATCTCATGGGATCTGGTACCAGACATCAGTAACGCAATCACGCGCTTGTCTTTTAAAACATTATTTTTACATTTACACATATACAGACACACACACATGTGCACTCAAATATAAATATCTATACATGAATGCAGTTACACACAAATGTGCGGGAGTAAATTCCCTCAAGTTCTTACCGTTCACAAGACCTTTAAAAGCGCGCGCGAATGAACGAGAGGAATAAATAAAGGAGAGAGAAGAACACAACACATATTCATATATATATGTATATACATATATATATAAGTATATATTTATACATAGACACATCTACGACGCTTGGCAATCAACTTTCCGTCCCCTCGGCTGCACTCTCGCTGCTGCCGGCAGAGTTACATCTCTCCCACGCGCCTAAATGCGAATTACTCTGTGGAGAATCAGAAAAGAAAAAAACACTACTGAAATATATAATACTGCGGCAACATCTTCAGTATTGAAATGAATTGTTGATATATATATATATATATCAACATTTCATTTCAATACTGAATTGAAGATTCGCCGATTGAATGCATACGTACGAATATGTAGAATGAATATTGCCAACGTGACCTGGATGAGTTTCAACTTTTATTTGGAATAGAAACTTTGTGCAAAGTAATCAGAAATTTGCTTGGAAAGTTCAGGCACATGTATACATATATATTTATTTCTTTTGTTTCGATTAATATTTTATTTTATCAGTTGGAATTATATTTTGGAATTAATTAACATTTTATAATTGATTAATTTATCCATTGGGATATATTTTATATTTTTGTTTTTGTTTAGTTTAATGTTGTTGGATAAATTTATAATGAAGAAGAGACGGAAGTTTGAAATTGTCCTGTTATTTTATTATCTTTATCATTTAGTCAGATATTTTTATTTCAAGATAATGAAATTATCGATGAAGGGAACTTTTTTTTTTATTTTTCTTAATAAAAGTCCCACGCAAATGCGAGTGTGAATAATGCATTCTCTTTCCAATCTCGAGGACGAGACGATTTATCCTTGCATAAAACATGGAATCTTGATGAGGCACTGCTATGTGTTTGCATATAATTATATATATATATAAAAGTATATGTATATAAATTCCATGTCATGTCAATCAATTTTATTGAACAAAAAAAAATTACTAAACAAAACAGAGAGATATCATTTTTTTAAATTAACAAAGGAAATAAATCATATCAAACTTTATTATTATTTTTGTTTTTCTAATTAGTTATATTTATATTAATTTTTTTTTTACAGGACGGGGCGATTTTGTAGGTGGAATCGATAACGAAGCATTGGATTTTTCCCAACTTGAGGATTTTATCAACAGTGATAGTCCACAATCAGCAACGTAAGTATTGAATATAAGAGAAAATGAAACCAAATCCAGTCTGATCCCAATATGAAAACAGGGAAAAAAAAACTAAAAACACATGTGAAATTTCAATTGAGTTACTCTCGATAAGTTTAACATTCACAAAATTACCAACATTAACGTTGTTGATAAAAATTCCTGAAATTATGAAAAGAAAAAAATTATAACTCGGTCAAGTGAATGCACCATAAAGATTCAACTTCCTCTATGTATCCATTGAAGCAAATCCCTAAATTCAAAGTGTCTAGTGGGGCAACAAATTTAATCGAGACGGATTGTGAAGTGTCGCGTGAAATGAACCATAAGTAGGTATATATCTAATGTAATTGATACCCATATCTGATATAAATACGAGAGAAAGAGAGCAATAGATAGCAATTGAATTCTGAAAGAGAAAAAAGAGGACGATAATGACAGACAGACAGACAGATACGTAGAGAGAAATAGAGAAATGAGAAACGCAATTGTAAATGCAGTTGCAATACATATAGTTGTGTACATATATAGATATTCAAGTCATGCAATAATAGCGTAATAGCACAAGTGTAGACTGGACAAAATTGATGGAATCACTGCTATGGTCACATTAGTGATCATGGTAATTTAGTCTCGGTTCTACTTAAGGGTTATACATTCACATGTGCATATTAAATATACATATCTGTATATTTATTCATATATTTAACAGCTTTGAAAACGAGGGCTCGTGCCCGTGACCGAAACTATTTTCCCATTGAGCCATATCATTTCCTTCAATATATTTCTACTGGCAATTTGCCCTTTACACCTCAACCTGTTACTATTAACACCAAGGAATAATTATTGTCATGATCAATATACATAAAGAATAAATTTCTTTATCTAAGTTTCAATTATGTTAGCACATAATGCAAAATATAATTATTACATTTGATGTTGATGAAGTACAAAAAGTGCGATAAGTGTTTGAACAAATGTAGCTTTCATTTTCTTTTTTTTTTTTCTTTCACCTACTAATCCTTTCCTTTGTCACTCATTTGAAATGCTACCATTATGCATGGAACCAATATAGCGTTCATTAGACTTGGTATGCTGTATATATGTATACGTGTTTTTTATATGTATATACACATTCATAAATACCAAGCGCAGAATAGCGATAGCGATATCTCTGTTTTATAAACGCTGGCATGGCAGCTACACCTATCAGGAACTTTTATTGCTGGTACGAATAAGCGAGAACGAAAAAGGAAAAAAAAGAAAAAATAAGGAAAAAGGAAAAAAATTGAGAAAAACAACAGTCACATATCGTATTTAAGATCTTTAAGTAACATTAACTAAAGGTCAATTTGATTTTTAGTTAACCCAGTAATTATCAAGTCTTTGAATCTTTGTTAAAAATAAAAATAGTACTTTCAGCTGATGAATCTCAAGTGACAAATGTCATATAGAGTACGTTGAATGTTGTTATAAAATTGTTTTTGATATTGGGTATTTATTTTTGGTTACAGATATTTTGCAGACACTCTTGCTCATAATGATACAAATGGACAGACGGCAAATCACAATGGCAGAGTGGAGACAACGAGCCAGCAACAACCAGCGCGATTACCCTCACCGATCACCCAGAATCATCCGGTGCAACCCGCTTGTCCAACTGCAACTACTACCATACCATCATCAACGACATACAAGGACCCTCAAGCCTACGTTCATCCGTGAGTGGTTCATTTGATTTATAAATTATGTCTGGCTTTAAAATGCCACATTCATATTGCAAAATTAAAATGGTAGAAAAGTTTTAAAAAAATGTGATGTAATTTATTTAGACATGCATTGCCGGAAAGTCCACCGGACAGTGGAAGTGAACCGCCATATTCACCACCAGGACATCACGAATCGTCACAACATGTTCATTCACCACGTAAGTATTTATATTGCAACCGATGAGAACATTAAAAAATTTGACGTCGACATTCAGAATTTATTTTAGAAGAAGATTTTCATATTTATTATTTCATATTTTCGACAATCACCATATGCATCAGTATAATTTCGAAGCAATTTCCATTAATTTACGATCATTTCAACACCATCAATAGATAATTCGACATCGAATTTCGAAATCAAATTAAACGACGTTTTTTTTATATATATCTATGACCGTATATATCAATTCATGTTCAATTTACAGATCAAAAGGTTGTCTTACAAGAAATTCTCCTTCATCATCCCGGAAATACTACAAATTATACATCAAATTTATTACCACCATCGCCAAGAGCATTGGCAACATCAGCCGATCCACTTCTGTTGAGTCATCCTGTTTTAACACCACTTCTAACCCCAGCCACGTCAAATATATCAACTCAACAGCCACTTGGATCATCACACGTTCCATTACCACATGATCACAGTCCCACTGGCATCACAACACTCTATTCATCTCTGCAATCAGTATCGAAAAAACGTAAACACAGTCAGGAGGGTTTAATCCACGTGAAACAAGAGCCAGAATTAGGCAATGTTGAACACAGTTGTAGTAGTAGTAGTGCAGTACTCGATGGTGATGAAGTTAATGGGGACAATTCTTATATTGACGCAAGCTATCAATGCATCCGGTTTCATCCATTCCAACAGACATCTTGGCACGCATTGTGCGATCATAATCTCAAAGAATTACCAACGCCACATTATCGTGTTGATGCTGATAAAGGATTTAATTTTAGTAATTCGGACGATGCCTTCGTCTGCCAGAAAAAGAATCATTTTCAAGTAAAGAAAAATTACATTTCCTTAAAAAATTATATCACAGTGGTCGCAATAGCAGCAATTATATAATTTTATTTCCCTTCTGCTCATTTCAGATTACGTGTCATGCGCAACTACAAGGCGAAGCGGTGTTTGTACGAACTGGCGAGGGTCTGAAGAAGATCAGTAGCTTTCAATTACATTTTTATGGCGTTAAAGTGGAATCGCCTACACAAACAATTCGCGTAGAACAAAGTCAGAGTGACAGAAGCAAAAAACCATTTCATCCAGTCGTGTAAGTATAAAAGGAATAACAAAACAATTGAATTAGTTTGATTTAGCTGAGATCATTTTTATTTCTTTTGTTGCATCGAATTATTTAATTTGTTTTATTATTTCATTGTCAATTGACTCGGTATTCCCATTACACTAAAATAGAGCGTGTTTCAGGGTGGAGCTGGGTGGAGAGCGAGTGACAAAAGTGACTGTTGGACGTTTACACTTCAGTGAAACAACGAGCAATAATATGCGTAAAAAAGGCAAACCAAATCCAGATCAGAGGTACTTCCATTTGGTGGTTGGACTTCACGCACACACAGCAGACCAATCGAGTTATCAAGTTGTTGCACATGCATCAGAGAGAATAATTGTAAGGGCTAGTAACCCTGGACAATTCGAATCTGAGAGTACAGGTGTAGGAACTGAGGGTGGATGGCAGCGAGGTGCAGCTCCTGATAGCGTATATCACGCTGGACGAGTTGGAATCAACACTGACCGACCCGATGAAGCTTTAGTTGTTCACGGAAACATGAAAGTAACAGGACATATTGTACAACCAAGTGATGTGCGAGCGAAGCAAAATGTTCATGAGGTGGATACGCGAGAACAATTGAGAAATGTCCAGCAATTACGAGTTGTTCGATACAGATATGCACCAGAATTTGCTTTACATTCAGGATTAGGAATTAAAGGGACACAAGAAGATACAGGTGTCATTGCCCAAGAGGTGCAGCAAATTTTACCGGAAGCGGTCTTACCGGCAGGCGACATTGTTCTACCTAATGGCCAACGAATTGAAAATTTCCTAGTTGTCAATAAAGAAAGAATATTCATGGAAAATGTCGGTGCTGTAAAGGAATTATGCAAAGTCACTGATAGTCTTGAAACCCGTATTGATCAATTAGAAAGAATCAATAAACGTTTAGCGAAGCTCAAACGCGGTGATAGCCTGAAAAGCTCAGTCAGTACTGTTTCGAGTATCGCGAGTAGTAAATATTCATCATCAACCAAAACAAAAAATCCAGTTGGTAATAATAATGGAAAAAAAGATAAAGAAGATGAAGATCTATTGTGCAGCAATAAATTTATACAGATAATAATTGTTATTCTTATTCTGATAATGGCATTTTGCCTTGTTGCGATGGCAACATTGTATTTTTTGGAATATCAAAAGCGCAATCATCAAGAGTGGTCGGCTGTTGCCGCAGGTGGGATGTGGGCGATTGGCACAGCGCCATCGATACCAACGACACCTAATTACAACTCACGATTCGATCCAATGCTTCATTCTACAATATCTCCACTTCACACACGACAGGGGCTTATCACGAAAGATTTTAATGGTCAAACAACAATTAAAGATAACATATTGTCAACGCAAGCGCCCAATACAAAACAACAATTATATTCTCAAGAAATAACATCATGGTATCCGTTTGGACATCCTGCAGGACAACCAAAACTGGAGAAGAATAGTGAGGTCCAAAATAATTTGTTGAGTAGAAATAATGCAGGTGCTGTACCAAGTATTGTCGAGGAAAATGATCAAAATGCTGATATTGATCCACCAGTAGCGAATAAAGGACCTACACCTTTGGGTAAACCGATAGATTGTCCTGCACATTTTACCGAATTGGAAAATTCGTGTCAAATATATTGTTGTTCATCGGAAATTCATCAATTAGAAGAACCACATCCTGAACATCCGCCTGAAAAAAAATCTTTGGTTGATAATTTGGAACAACCATTGGCTCTGCACGAGGAAAAACGAAAACTGAGCAAGGGATTACAGAATGGTATAAGTCCATCGGATCCGAATACACAAACGCTAGTTAAAGAAAATTTCAAATACTTGCATAAGAGAAGTCGGCGTGAGGCGGGCGGTGGTGGTGATTGGGGTGAAGTTGCAAGCAATGCCGCAGGTACATTACCACCAGAACCTAAACCGCAATTGCATATTGTTGCAAAGAACTTCAATGCCACATTGGACTCACGATATTGTTCAGTGATGTCCGCAAGTGCGCCGAATAATTTTAGTTGTATTATACCATTGTCAAAACATATGCCGGATACAGAATTAATCCTACATTTTGTCGGCATGCCATGGTATTGGCAAATTGTACAGCAGTGTCCAATTGCCACTGACAATGCAATGATTGACGATGCTCTAGTCTGTGGATGGGGATATACAAAACAACAAATGTCGCAGTCACATTTCACTGAGACAACAAACCAACCGCGAGTACAATCATTTGTATTGGATGTTGCATTTTATTTGAGAAAAACATTGCGGTTCCGTGTGCCCACTGCACAACTACAAGAGGTAAGATAATACATAGCAATTGTGTTATTATTTCCTCAATACTCAATCTTCATATACTTTCATTACAGAATGTTTGTAAGAACAGGCATGGAGGTGATTATCTGGAATTCACATTACATTTCTATCGGGATTGTGATGGATGAAGAAATTTTCAAGATGAATTATCCATAAATTTCACACAAATCAACGGCAGGATTTAAAATAAAATATCCACTACGCGTATCCCGATAATGATAAGAATGGTGATAATTATTTTTCGGGATAAATTGGAGTTTAGGAAAAGAGAATGATGAAAGTCACGTGTTGCCTTGGTTGAAAGTATTACTCAGCAGAAAATTCCGAATGTTTGAGTAACACATGCGGAGCGATATTTAATGATTTTTTTAGAGGTCACTTCATACATATAGAAGAAATATGTGCGAAATGGCTTTTGGTGATAAGACGTGAAAAAACAGTTGCACATTTTCGTAATCTTGTATACGTCATTATTATACATGTGAATTAAAACGATTATGCGCAGTTGTGATCCTGCAATATATATTTCGACTCTCAATATTAGAGATTGGACATTACGTAATTAATTTCATTTTTTAACATTTGCGTCATTTGGGACAATTTTATTGATACCATCAGAAATATTATGACGTACTGCATGAAAAATGAGTCTACGTATTATCTTATTGGATATAATTGTGAGTAACAATTTTTTTTCGGGTATAACCATAATTGCAAGAATCACTATATACAGAAATATAGATGAGATTTGGCAGCTAATCATCAAAAAAATATACAGAATGTGTCCACACAAAATGCCTGACGACCATTACGGAATGATCGTATAATCACTATTCGAATACTCTACCTACTTATTTCCAACGTAGTTTCCATTCTGATTCAGAATAACCAGAGACATTTGTATATTTTTCATGACTATACATTTTTTCGTTTTTTTTTGCTTGTTTGTAGTGGACAAATATTTGTAAGTTGTTACGTTTTATTTTATTATTGACTTTTTTTAATGATTGCAATCTCTCGCTCCACCATTTTTTTCTACTTCAATCAAATGTGCTTTATGTTTTATCTCGTTATTTAAATATTGACAAGAAGAAATATCCCAGTGCGATCTACAATTAATATCTCAAAGGAAATTTTCGACGCTCCTCTATAAGTATTAATGAAATTGTAGATATCTGACAAATTTTATTTAAAACGATATTATCAAGGAACGAATTTGTATGTCGTACGTAATTGGAATTGGGGAGTAAGGAAGAATTATGAAACAGTTGAATTGTTTGATTGGATGGAGAATAAATTTAAATTGAATTCTATGACAGGAGGAAGGAATTATTTAAAATGACATGCATTAATCGTATTATTGAGCACATTGATGGTCATCATGTGAATATAAAACAATTTTTACCTTAAATAGATATGACGATTGCGCAAGATGTATCAAACGTAAATTAATTTAATGATCATCTTCGAGTTGATCTTATTCTAGTTAAAATAAGGAAGAAACCATAAACGCGTAATCTCTAAGGCGATAGAAGTCATAGAATTATTATATATTAATTTGTACATACACACCCTAATGATATTCGTACGACAAAGTATTGTATTAGCGTATGGAAAAAATAGCGACGTATATAAACTGGATTAATGATCCATAAATTATATTCATTTTAAAACACAAGAAAAAACTCGCAGTTGATTAAGAAACACAGCTAATATTTACAGTAAAAAAATTACTCAGACCTTTTTCATTATATTGATGAATGTTAAATCAATGCAACTACACTGAATGAGAATGTTATTATAAATCTTCCGATTTGAATCATTTATGTATTTAACTTTGCATGGGAAGAAAAAAAGGAAACAAAGCAAGATTGTTCAACTGAAGTGGTGCAATAATTGATGATAGAAAAAAATTACCTAATAAAATTATAATACAACAGATTAAATGCATATATGACAAAATTGATTACATGAACAAAAAGTATTGTAATAATACTACCAACCTTCATATTATTATAAATTAATTTTCGAATATTACAATATTCATCATTGGGTGATGTTCAAAGAAACTTCAATTATAATGTTTGAATGCATTGTCAGATTTTATTGGACGGAGAAAGAAAGCATATTCAAAATCGTTCCAATCTTCGTTTTTACATCCGCATTTCTGTGTGCTCACACACGTATACACTCATACGCACAATATAACGCATTACCATTTTCTAGATTAATGTGCAAATGTTGGTATTTTTTATTTCTCATGGTTACTACTAACCACACTCTACCTTTTTATATTTATAATAATTGAGAGTTTTTCTTCTGCAGTGATATAAAATTTTTTTGTTCCGTCTATTACACAAGTATGACGTAATGAAACGTGTAGAGAATTCTTTTCAGGCCACTAACCCTTGTTTGTCTCTCTCATTCTCTTACTAGTCCCCTTATTTCCCTCTACTCATATATAGACATATAATATATATATATATTCTTAATTTTTTGCTTCGAGGCAAAATGCAAAGTGACCTTTTGATGATCAACGATTTACTGTACTACGTACGTCCCAATGTTACATTGCAGTGCCTTGTGGATCGAATTCTACCCATAATTATAAAATGTATATTTGATTACAGAATCCCTTGATGTAAATGTATTATTGTATGGCATATTTATTATAATGTATCATGATGAAACAAACAGAAAATTATTATACATATAATATTATAGATTAAAAGAAAAGGAACAAGAAAAAAAGTAGAATTAAAGCATTGGCCCTGTGATTTTCATGTTGGTTATTATCTTTTACCTCTTATTATTGATATCTTCACGCACGTGCTATTTACATTCCCTCTTCTGCATCCTTACACAAATTCGAATAAACCAAACTCAACAAATAAATTAATGAAGAATACTCACTTTTCGATTCGAATATTTATTAACAAATCTCTCTGTTTTACATTATCGATATTATTTTTATCATAATCATTATTCTCGTTATTATCATTACTTAATCGTAAAATTCGATCACAGAAATAAATAAGAAACATTCAGACAAACAGTGCATTTTCGATTTAACAGTTATAATAAAATTACGATTTCATTCTCAAGTAATTTGTTCAACTCTTCTTCTTTATCGTTTGGTTTCAGTAGCGACGGAGTTTCATATGCGAACAATATTATCATTGATAATGATAAATTGTAGTCATCGTCACTATTACATATTTTCAATTATTCTACTATTTTTACGTTCTTCATTTATTGACATTGTTATTTGGGCAAACTAACATTTGAAAATCATCTACATGATGAACGGAGGAAATGGTAATGAAATATTACATAAACAATTAAGCAAGGAAAGCAGATATATACAAGTACAGACGCACTCACAGCAACACACACATACTTTCACACATGTACGTATATATATATATATATATGTATAGAAAACCGGTAGGAAAATTATAAAAAAAAATTGATAATAATGGTAATAATAATGACGTTTGATCTCGGTGGGAGCCAAAACCTAATGTACACTTAAACAAAATAATTTTTACGAAAAATATAATATACGTATAAATTATGCAATGTCAGCAGGAGTCTAATGCATGCAGATAATTATAATTATAAATGAACAAAGAAAGCAAACATAAAAAAATAATACATCTTCACAAAAATATTCTGCGAAAGTTTTGACAAACGAAAGTGAAACAAAAATGTATAACTAATATCGATTTATACTACACAGCTGTACAACGTCCAATCCACAATTACAGTATTCGGGGTTTTTCCTCATATTTTTCTTCCTTGAATATATATATACATACATATTTTTTATATGTTTATGTATATTTCTTGTATGAGCTTCAGAACGGAACGACTGGACGAATTATCTACCAATGATGAGTCGCTCATTGATTATTTTGCTATGTTTTATCTATTTATCTATCTATTTATTTATTTATTTATTTATTTATTTATTTATTTATTTATAAATAGAAAGTAGCTATATCACCCACGAGTATGAAATTCGCCTAAGACGCATTCGTTCTCTCATTAATTTTCTTATTCTTTCCAATATTTGTTAGTTCTGTATATTCAACAATCGCGCCCGAAAGAATTGTGAATTATTCAACGCTCACAATCCAACATAAATATATATTCATTAATGCATGTATAATTGTATCTAATTTCATTTGAATGATCATAAATATGAATGTAATATCGTATATTCATATGTGTTTTAGTCGTTGCTCGTAAAATCGCTACATTCTGTATTTTTAAATTTCAATTTAACTTTATCGAACGAATTTTCTTTACGTTGTCCGTCAAAAGAAACAAAATTAGCAGATATGAGGAAGAAAATTATAATGTCACGTATGTAGCAACACTTACGTGATTCTTGCCTCACTTATTCTCTCTCCTGTTTTCTTTATCATCATGCGTATCTTCACGAACTGCCATTACCATTCTTAACATAAGAACAGCAAGAACTTTGTCTAAGGGATCCATAAATCCACGTTGAATCCATTTTGGTATTGTTGTACGTGCATGAGAAAATCCTAATTTTTGTAATATATAATCGATCCCGTATGGCTCAATACTATTACCGGCCCAAGACAGCAATCTATTTCAACACAAATTCCATAGATGAATGAGTTGACTATCACAGATTGTTATTCTCTACATGATGAATTGTGTGTATTAGAATTAGTTATCAATTTTTCATAATGCTCACCTCACAGTTGGTTCTAAATGCCATGTTTTACAACGATATGATCGCCAGTCCTTTATAAACATTTCAGCGGGATCAAATTGTTTCCGTTTTCTCTCATCGTCTGTCATCATTGAAGTGGTTGTTGATGCACTGGATGTACTCGAATTGGCATTTTTGCGCTCCTGTGGATCAGGACTGTGTGCTCTCGCACCTGTGCTCTGCATCGTATGCTGAAATTTTATTTCATATTTAGAAGGGTTTAGGCATCAAGTAATTGTAATCATTTAATACTTACAACCCGTTCTTTTTCGCTGACATAAGAAGTAATAAGATCGTGTAAGAAGAAAAATGCTTCGGCGTCAACAGTGACGAATATATGATCTTCGAATTCAGTGATGAAACTGCATTCAACTAATGGCTTCTCACCTAATTAAATGAAGGAAATAGACATGATAATAATGATGATTCAATATTACAGTTCACTCATTGTGAAAAATCTATCTGCTCTCTCAATGTAAATTTTAACAACAAATCAATTGGAACTTTTATATATATTATTCATATTTCTTTATGCCTACAACAAGACCTTGGCTACACCATGCAGCGACTACGGATCCAATACGGGGAGAAGGAACAATTACTAATTCAAAATGAATATTCTGGATAATCAATTTCTACGAATTACAATTGAACAAAATCAATTCTTTCTTCTTTTTTTTTCTCATTCTTTTTTCCTTTTCGGAAACCATTTGATGGCTTTTTGTACTTACTATATAAAATATGTTTAGGCAGTCCTAAAAAATACATAGAGAAAAGAGAATTGCAGTGTATCTATAAAAAAGTTTGAAAAAAAAGTAAATAAAAAATTACCACACACTATGAGACACAATGAAAAGCGATTGATATTTAATATCACACTTGGCAAATCACGACAAAAATTACAACAGAATTGATATACATGTGCGTTGAGCACCAGTCGATAATCGATTACGAATTATTATGATCAATATTTAATTTAAATCAATAGAAAAAAAAAACATATACATGTAAAATAAGAATCTCTTGCAATGGATAACTTCTGTAGTCACACAACAGGCGAATAAATGGAATATGAAGAATCGTCCGGTTGTGAGACTAATCAGAATACGATTATTGGCAAAGATGCATTACAAAAATATATGAGTCCAATGAAAGTACATTTAGATATTGTATAAATATGAAGAAAATGAAACATACTTATCACATCGGGCGTCTTGGCTGTTTGGAGATGCTCCGTTTTCAAATGTAATTGCAGTGAGGGCAATGAGAATATCACTTCTCGGGTATGCGAATGATCTTGTAATTTTCCAGATACTGATGATGTGCTTCTACCACGACTCGTGTTATTTCCATCGCATTGTGTCTCAGTTCGTTCCCTCTCGACACATGGGA
Organism: Meteorus cinctellus; assembly: GCA_030523045.1. Lineage (NCBI taxonomy): Eukaryota > Metazoa > Arthropoda > Insecta > Hymenoptera > Braconidae > Meteorus > Meteorus cinctellus. Next base: position 131,664 of record JAPYZF010000156.1, read on the forward strand.
ATCGATCCACAGCTGTATGAAATTAAATTAAATACATCAAAATAGTTTTAGATTATTCATTGTAAGTGCATTTTATAAGAATAAAATTAACCATTTTTACTACCATCAATTTCGCTATTAGCAAATGCATAATGGAACCATTCCTGCAATGATTTAAATTGCGGGGGAAAAAGAACACTACGACTTAAACGACAAACAGTTGCCATTGAGTGATGTCTTGCATGTTGTTCCTGCTGTTGACCAAGACTAATTGTTAATGTCTGCACTACATGAACGTCGCACGTATTTGGTGATTCGACACTTGGAATTTCTTGTGCTTCTGTGGCAAAACTGATACATGGTTCTTTTAATGAAAACAACGCCCAGCTTTTACTCTTGAAATTGATGCCATGGAAGCACGCAAGACTGATGTTGCATCCATGTAATTCCATCGTGCCTCCGAGAACTGTTCCATTAGTTGGTAAAGAAAATCGCAGGCTGCCCAATTGTAATCCTGCAACTTGTGCCAATACTCTCTGCCAATGACGATGATGCCGAGCATCAGATATAGCTGTCTGATTAATCGCTGTCCAGGGACCATCCATTGTTGATTTTTTCTTCTGATGTCGCCTCTTGAAACTATTACTAGTAACTCGTTGATTTCGTGGCTGCAATGCACTAAATACTCTTTTACTACTTTTAAATTGTTGACTGAAAAATTCATCTAATTTGTAAAACATTTTTAATAAATCCGCGGTGGTTGATTTGCTTATCATTATTTGTAATTGATCCCAACCAAGATCTCCGTGCATGAATATGATTGCTGGTCGTCGTGTTGGTATAAATGCATCACCACTATTTGTCCTGTTTATTTTCCATTCATCTCTCAAAGTTACGTCCAATGATGATACACGTGACATTAAAATACTCGTGCCCATATAATCGAGCCGCAACTCCAATGCAAATAATTTCAAGCCAAGTGTGTGATCAGGCTCAGTTCCTGGTTCTTCACGAATATGAATATACGTATCAATTTTACTCAGTTCAATTGTACCACCGACAAATCCGCCTTTGGCATCAAGACTCGAACCACCAAGGCCAATCCCAATATACAAATTCTTATGGCCTGTGCTGCCTATTGATAATCTGCCGTCAGAACAAAAATCTTTTGTCATCCAACTAACATTCCCCATTACATTTCCCATATTCATGTGAACGTTCAATCGGGTAAAGTTAACAGCAAATAGCACCAATGTTTCCCATGCTGATCCACGTTTCTTCATCTCTGACGTTGATTGTAATTTTTCAGACGTAAAACTCCAACCACGGCCAATATCCTTCAGCCGCATTTGTCTCGGCATGTCATTATCAAAACTAAGTCGTAATTTGTCTTTGGTCAATGTAGGGCTGCGTTCCGGTGCACTTTTCGACAACATTTCGCCGCCATGTCTTCCATCATAATGTTTCAAAAGGGAACTTCCCATCACGGCCTCTTCTTGATTCATTTGGGATTGTAAGTCGCCTTCATTATAAGCAAAACCTGAGTTTAGATCACCGAGGAATAATCGTCGAACAATACTGCGACGATACCAAGCTTTTGGAAAAGCAAGAATTTCTGTTAATCTTCGCATATCATATTTAAATGATGCTGAACCAATATCAACAATTGTTGAAAATCTTATTACTGCTCGGCTAGTGTCTGGTCCCTTATTCAAATGTTCACTTTGAAAATCTAATTTTCTACTGCGATATAAATGAAATTTAACAAATTCAACATTTATACTCAGCGAATCTTTCCGTTCGCTGTCCGATAATGGTGACCATTGTGCTTCTTTAGGGCCGGATTTTTTTCCACCACCATAGGGATGGAAGATATACACGGAGAAATCAGCGAGACATCCAGTAACGGATAAGCCGCCGATAGCTGTGCCACTCTCTTTTCCGCTGCTCATTGTTGCGCTACCTGTTTTAAAATCACGAAATTCAGTAAGTTCTTCCTCGGCGCGTTTGGATGAAAAGACAATATCCAACGATGGCAATTGTAACAAACATTCCACACGCGATACAGGTAAACAGGAGAATCTGAATGTGGACGGGTGCATGTGGAAATACACAATAACGTCAACAGGGAAACTGGCATATACATAATTGCCATTGGCTGCAGTTGCAGCCCAGGATGTGCTCTCCGAACTATCTGGAAATGAATTTGTCTGTCCACCGCTGCCACCGCCGCTACCACTGTTGTGCATCATAGTTTTACTTGGAATGGGTTCTAATGTTTGCTCTAAAAATTCCAGAATATGTGGACTAATAATTGTCTCCTCTGGTATACTTTGAAATGTCATCCACGCAAACAAACTTGCTTTTTTCGTGCTGGATTTTTTCATACTTGTCATTGCCAATGGGTTCAACAGATGATTTTCCGTAGATGTACGTGGTGACATCAATTCTTCTGGCAATGTTTTTGACTCATAATGAACTTTGACATCCATACCAGGAATATGGAAAATTGTCAAATCAACTAAAGGCACACTTGGATGTTGCAAATAACGTAATCGAGAAGCGCTAGTTGACGATGACTTTTCTTTACTTCCAACGTGTTTTCGACTACTGCTCGGACTGCTCGGTTGAAAATCAAAGTTTCCACCCGAACATGAGCGTTCCTTTTTCATTCGACTGAGCAATTTCAGTTCGTCCTCGCGCGTCAAATCTTTTGTATGTAAAACACATTTTCCACTGTTAATCATAACTTTCACATCAAGTTCGAAATCAATATTGGGCTCCTGTGGTTTCTGAATGACAATGTGCGGTGATGAAGTGGTGGATGTTTGTTCACGTCCATATGAATCAAGCAATGGCTCATTTCCCTCCATACTGTCGTAACTCGATGTACAACTCATGTCCCGATGTTTCTTTCTCAACTCCACTTGTTCACCTTCAATATCTATTGTTTCTGGCCATTCTAACTCCCCCTCTGGCAAGCTTAAATCGGAACTTGCACTCGGTAGTGATGATTGACGACACATTGCTTGTGTATCGCTGAAAGTAACTCGTGGTCCGCTGAGTCCGCGTATTCGCAATGACGTGGAACGACTTGGCCCGCTGCGGGGACTACTCTCATAACTTGCCGAATTTGCTGAAACTACGTCGACATTGAGGTCTTCAGGGCTTTCTAATTGGTGCTCAGGTGTGGGAGAAGGTACGATGAATGATCTTGAACGATAAGCATTTGTCTTACTACCGAGCCCAAGTTTTCCTTTTATTCCTGATGCTTTCACCGATTGTCGCCGTAACTTTTGTATCATGTCTCGTCGGAAATCCTTGAATACCACAGCTTCTAATTCATGCAGTCGCTTCATTTCATGCTCAATTGTTCCATGTGACGCGCCCAATGATCGTAAATCATTTATTATTTTCGCTTGCTCGTTCATCTCTTTTTCTATTAATTTCGATCGTTTTTTAGCGTCCAATGATGGATCGAAGACGAATGCAGGGAGGCTGTCAGTCCAATTCTTTGATTTCTTAATCAAAATACTTTCCTGAAATGAGAAAAAATATTACTTTATCTTTCCAGAACGTGTCGGACTACAAAACGAAAAATTGAGATAACAATGGATTATGTATGACAGTTTGCTCAATGGAGCGAAGAAAAAAATAATAAACAAAACTATTACTTTTCTTTTAACCTGGCTAGTGCTATTTTCAGGTTGATCGCCGTCATCACTGTCGTAATCAGCAGAAACATTAGCGTCATCTTCTTCAGAACCTGTGAGCATTGTCAATGTGTGTCCAAGCGCCGAAAGCTGTTGGCCAACATTCACGTCCAAATGAATGTCGACACCTTCCATTTGCCATTGAACATTAAGCAACCATTTTGCATTGTCTGAAACAAACCAATACATCAATTTTGAATTCCCAAAAATATTTCAAATAACATTTCCCATACAATATTGATAATGAGCTCACCAGATTTATCCGGTTTTTGTGCAACGGTCCTACTGCACACTTCATACGTTCCCTCAGACACAACACAAAGATTCATTATGCTGCTGTCATTCATATCTGGTTTCCAGTCATCGAGAGACGTTTCAAAATCGTCAGCGAATCTCAAGCACAATCCAACAAATCTGCCTTTACTAACTAAACTTCCACTACTACATGCAGATACACTTGTATTTTCCAATGTTACAACAACGGCACCTCTCGATTCACCGTCGTACAAACCCCTTGTCATTCCCCAATTATTTGGTGGTAGTGGATTTAATGGGACACATATACCCATATCATCCACGGTCAATTGCAGAAATAGAGTTCCTAAATTTGGTGAACTCAATTGGCCGAACGGGACTTTCTCCAGAACCTGTTGTGTCGCAGTCAAAACTTCTTTGTTCAAATTCGCACGTTTTTCACTCCAATATTCATATGCATTTTTATAATTCAACCATACGAGAATCGCTTTGTCCACTGCCATTGGTTGAATATAAATCAAGGGACGTTTGAGTGTTATCAATACAACTTCTTTGTCCGCGCCCTGCGCCATTTCTTCTTGAAATGCATTTCTCAAGCCCACCCGTGTATTGAAGAAAGCAAACTGTTGAAATTCCGGCTCAGCTTCTTCAAACATAACATTTTTTAACAATTGTCCAAGGGACAAGTTAATGTCAACTTGTGCTTTGCCAAATAATTTCATGTATGGATTGGGCTGGGCACCCCCCGAAACGTTTTGGACACGATTAGACAATTGCAATTCCACAGCACCTGTTTCTAAACGCACCGCTGAATTCGTTGGCGTCGTTGCAGTCAATTGAATTCTTTTAATACGAATAATTAACGAGAATAATATTCTTTTCAGAGTTGATGATGTCGGCTCCTCGTCCTCCAACCAAAGTGGAACTGGTTTTTCACCACCATACACTTTTTGCACAACTTCATTCACTTCTTTCATGAATACTTTTTGTACAAATACCAGATGATTCAACAAATCTGTTGTCAACGAATGTTCAAAAATTCCGATGTCTGCAGTTGCGCTCAGATAACTTCCCTGACGCAATACAACCCCATCGGCAATTTTACTCTCATTCAAACTATTATTACCATCTTGAATATATTCAGCAGACACATGAACCTTCGGCAGTTCAATACTCGCTTCTGATGGTAGATTCGCTTCAGTTACTTGGAGTTTAGTTGTAAAACTCAGACTGTGATGTGGTAAATCAATTGTGAATTTAGCTTTACTACCAGTAATGCCCGAACTATTGACTTGGTCCATTTTATATTGTGCTTGTAGTGACGGTAGTAATGCTGCAGTGATACTAAGACTTTGGAGAATGATATGAAATTGCATAACTATTGGTTCTAATAAGCTAGGACCGGGTTCAGATTTTTCAACATCTATTGATGGTGCCGGTGGATATTGATGCGGACTTCCTGGCGCACCATCTGCTTCCTCTTGCTGTTGGCCACGCGACAATCGCGATGATGTGCGGGTTACTCGCAATTCTTGCAATGTTGATGATAGTTGCTTACTACCGCGTGTCATCATCCCATGTAATGCAACCGGATGTTGTGGTATATCAATATTCACTGCACCTACAGTCAATAATCCACTGTTTTTATCTTTCTGTCTCCTTGTTACACTTGAATAAAGTGCTTGGGATTTTCCAACAGTCACTTTTACAACTGTTTGTTGATTCGGTGCGACACCTTCGAGTAAAACAATCATCGTCCTCCCAATCTGTCCAGTTAAACTACATTCAAGACTAGCTGGTTTGGACTTTTTACGGCAGGTCAAACTTGCATGGAGACTCGTTATCTCTGCTTCTAATTTTAATCCACTTAATGTGGCTAGAAGTCGTGTCCGATGAATTTTCGCAACACCAAAAATTATCAAACGTGTGCGTTCACCAGTCACAAAACTCATCTCTCTTGCCTGTGGTGGTGGTGGCGGTGGTACAGGAGTAGAACTCGATTCACCATTTAAACCTTTCTCAATGTCTGGCTCTTTCGTTTCATCGACTTTACGACGACCTTTATACGGATCTGCTGAATCGGCTGGTAATGAAAAACGATGGGTGATTGTTTTGGTTTCAGGACGCGTCGCATATAGATCTAGAAGATAATAAATAGTTTTCCAACATCGGGGCGTTAAATTAGAGCTGTCTTTGCACTTGTCTGATATCACACTGAACTTATCGAGACCGGAACCACTCGGACTCGCTCCAAAACTCGGTGTTATCACACCTTCGCTCAAGTTAATATACCCTTTAACACTTTTACCAGTACTACGGAATTTCTGGGCGAAACTTTGGGGCCTTGATCTAATACTCGATGACGGAGAAATGACTTTTGGTTGATTAGGATCAAAATTAGTTCGTAATAGAGGTTCCTCTATTTTTTTCCTACCCAGAAGTAATTGCTCTTGAAGATCAGAAGTGGACGATGATCCATTTTTGTTGATATTATCCTCGTTCACTGTTAGATTAACATTTCTTTTTACTTCAGGCGGCTGTTCTTTCAATTCCAATTGTGTTTCCTTGACATTTTGATACATATTACTTATTTGGTGGAGTAATCTCAACAGTGGCATATTAACTTGTTGACTAATATACCGAACATTCAAGCTGAAATTAACAACTGTACTCGTGTGTTTTTTCAGTTGTCCACGTGAAATATACAAAATATTCTGACGCTGTATCATTTCGTCTACAGTCATGTCTGCCATTTTTTTTATATCAATGTCTATACCAATTTTTTCACATAAAAATGCTGGAGTTTCGGATGGTATGTCCAGAAAAAATTTCGATCCTTTACGTTGCTGATGTTTATTGATTTTTCTTTTCTCTGGTGCTTTTCCAAATTCACTCACAACAATGTCGCTTCGCATTGTATCCATTGTGCCAACTAACGAGAGATTTGATCCAAGTGAATCTAGTGATGATACATTATTGAGATTGCCGGAGCCAATAGCTGATAACATTTGTTGGGGCATCACTGAGAGTGACGAGAGCAATGGTTCAAATATCAGATGTGCATCCAGTAAACGCAATGAATCTTTCATTGGATAGAGATAAGCGCCACTTTGTATATCCGAGTCTTCGGTGTCTTCTGTTGTCATGGTATTAATCTTGGAATCCTGAAATTAACAAGTATATCAATTTGGTCATTGATACATAGGTGGAAACAACAATGTGTTTTTTTGTCCTATTTTAACTTTCATTTGTTTCTACTTGTTTAGCACAATACAATACCTTCGTAGTCTTTTGCTCAGAACGAAAGACCTAACGGAGCACATAATGAATTATCAGAATAATAATTGAGGAAATTTGAAAATTCAGTGCCAAACATAGATATCTATGAGTGAAGATAATTATTTATTTACCCAGTTGCCTTTGAGATTTCCTTTGTCATTATCCTTGATAAATTCTTGCTGTTTTGCCATCCAACTGTACAAATCTTCGCCAGCATTGACTTGTCCCCTTGGTTGATGTGCAGTTGGTGACATCACTTGATCCAAACTTCCAGTACTGTGTTGACTGTCATGCCCACCGCCACCCGAATAAATACTAGGATTTGATCCCAGATTGTGTGAATGAGAAACGTGAATTTGCGGTGTTTTTTCTTCGCGTAATGTGCCATAGCCTACTGGAAGAAAGTGGGTAATATTATTCCTGATGCGAGGAATCATCAATAAAACTGACGAAAAAAACAAATTGATTTATTTGGTTTTATCGTCATCATCACGGCTAGGGGAACAGTGCAAGTGTGACATTGCAATTAGTCCCTGATGCTGTTATCAGAATAGAAGTAATTCCAAAGCAACAAATACTATGATTGATTTTAAGACATCACATTGTCGGGCAAAGACCACCCCCAAATGCATTAATATTTTTGATTGTTATTTTTATATGAATCTAAGTGGATGTATAGAAGAAGTTCCAACAAATATGTCATGCAACCTTTTATCAAATAGAAGATTTCAATGCGACGCGTTTGTCGAAGTAAAATAAGAATTTTCTTTTCCAATATAGTAATCACTTACTAATATTATTGGGATCCCGTGGCTGATTGAATAATCCACCGCCAGCAATCAATGGGAAAACAATACTTGCCCGCGAGCTTACGGGGACTTGTGTTGGTTGTAGTGATCTCCCTCCTCTCTTGTTTTGCGGAACAGGTGGAGAGGGAGATGTCAATGAGTCCGGACCAGGTACCGGTGTCGATAAGGGGGTGGTTTCACGACCACGCGGTGAACTCACTGGTACGGTCAATCCATCACCACACACACCTGATTTTTATTTCCCAGATCAAGCCAGTACTTTTGTTTAGTGATTAGCATTTATACAAGGACATTGTACAATTACAGATATTTTGTGCAGACGGAAACTACCACATGTACTCACAGCAGAAAAGGAAAGAGATTACCAAGTTTGTTTGCAAGAATACAACACAAGATGAATTGAGATCAGAAGTGATAGTGTACAAGCTCTGGTTGTTAATTATTTAGATAGTCAGAACAAATATGCGAGAAAATAGACTTTGTATGTGAGAATTTTATGATTAAACTAAAGTATAGATACAACATCCACAAAAAATGCGTCAAAGCAAAAGCATTATGTGTAATCATAATTAATGAATCGCAATGACGATAAAATTTCATCAATGAAATCCGACTCGAATAAGTTTCTCTTCTGGTAGTTGTCCCTTTTTTGTATAGGTAGTGATGATTTGAATTTGAATAGTGTTTTGGTATACCTGTACTCTTCTCCTGTCCAGTTTTCACCTGGGCATGTTTGTAAATATGGTCCGTATGGATGAGCATTGCGCATTCATCAGTGACTTCTTGATCGTCGCCTGCACTACCCTCACCGTCCGTCAGCACATTTTCCTGTTTAACGAAAGCAGAAGCCAAAAAAATTCTAATGTGTTTGTTACTAAACAAAAAAAAAAAAAAACAGGAAAAAAAAGCTACTAATTTTTGTGATTTCTACAAATAAAAATTGAGTGTATACTTCGAGAAATCACTCAACACTCGGTATTATTTTATTCACTGCTGAATCGCATTGGCGCAGTGACGAATTATCGATTGATTAATCATGAGATACCGATGATTGAATTCATTTTCCCTCATGAATATGAAAGTATAAATGAATGATATCATAGGTGCCAAAAGCGTTTTTGTTTCCTGGTTCGGATTGCTCCGCATTGGGTGAATCTAATTCTTACTACCCAGCAATGATTCGATGACATTGAACACATATTGAAATAGTAGTCAGTGATGATATTAAAAAATAATGGTAAAACAAATTGGAAAATCTGTTTTCTAATCCCTAAAAAAAAAAGATGAATATTGCAAAGGCCCCGTTATATTGTGCAGAGGCGCACAGCTCGTACTTGAAGCGGAGAAACAGACACCCTCAAATATTGTGTGGCAAACGATTGGTGTATATAAACAAATTTTTTCGTATATAAATACGAAAAAAAAAAACCACAAAAAAACTTTGATAATCCTTACGCCTTTTTTTATCGTACGCAATATCTCCCTGCACATCTGCCTTTTTCACGTACGGCATCGAGTATTCCTACGAATATTTTGTCATTCAATTATTTTATGTGATCAGTAATTAATTTTATTCCTTGACCTTTCCACTCGATTAAAAGTTTCAACACAAAAATTTTTCTGATTCCACCCCGGAGAAAAAATACAGAATGAAGATAGAGAAGATATGTAGTATTTCATATATTTTTTTCAACTTACATCGTCCGGATCTGAGACTGCAAATGTCACGTTCAGCGGCTTGACATGCTTCGTTTTATAATTGTGTTCCAATAATAATGGTGTGTACAAAACATTTTTCCATTGCCTACTGAGTACAATAACACCCTACAAAGAGAAAAACATTGAAATAATATGTGGATATTCATTTCATTGTACCAGAATACTCACTTGACGTAACGTAGATAAAAGTGGTAGATCTGTTTCACGCAAATTATCCCCAATAGTCACTAAATCCGACAGTAGAACATAATTTTGTAGAATACTGCACAATTGGCAGGACGGATCTTCTTGAAGTGTTTTAGCCAATGGTGTCAGTCTGCCATAACGGCTTTTAACTGGCATATGAATGCCCTGGATATCCAACGCTTCTGCCATAAGACAAGCAACAATTGCTGTTGACCTGCGATACATACTCCTAAACATATGTACAGTACGAATGGCAAATCTATTACTAGGATTCATCCATGCATTGATAGCCGGTGATGCTGTACTCAATAAATTCCAATCCAATCGAGTATAGTCGATTTTCCGGGTGATTGGTGTACGCGGTGGCGCAGCAAAATTAAACCACACAGTTTTTAGTTCAATTATACATGATACCGTATTTCCATTTGTCATTCGTGGCATAAGACTAGTGCACGTGGCACTAGAATTTGCTTGTGCGCTGTTCGATGGATTATTGGCAGTGCTTGATTCTGGTTCAGTTCCGGTTGTTGTGGCTGCTGGTGCATTATCTGAATCATTATGATTCTTTACAGAATCTGTGTAAAATATCTCAGTCTCAACTTTTTTTTCATCATGGCCGTTCTCCCCTTTTTCAAATTGCGATCGTTTTACAATTTTCAATTTAATTCCTTCGAGACCGCACTCGAACATAATGAAACCCAGACGATCTTCGCCACTGCCAACCGTGAATTCTTCCGTTGCCTGCGGTGGACCTGTTTGTTTGCCCTGTTTCTCTTTATCATCTGTGGGTTGATGTAAATAATAATCCGTGCACTTGAGTGGTGATGTTATTCGTGTGCAGGTGAATAAAACACGAGAATAATGGGCGGGTATTGCAGTAATTACCGCATCTTTCAATATAGAAGATTCATTTCGTAAGCGTCGTAATTGCGAATGTACTTTCCCGATATTTAATGTAACTATTATTTCTTCTTGTTGTTTCTCTGACGTTTCTAAATAAACAGTCTCACCACCACCGATGTCTGCAACAACAGCTGCACTCTGATGACCCGGTAGGAATGCTTTACTTAATTTATTGACTTTCTTTTGATTCGGCAACACAGCAGGTTTATGGAAAGTTTGCACAACCTCGCGAGCCTGTTTACCAAGATAGAACCTCGCGGTTACCTCGTCAAAACAAATCGCAAACAATGAAACACACGTCAAGTCACGGATATTATCTAACGCTGAGAATGATATGATTTCTTCCACCACAGATGCTTGGAGCAACGTTATATTTATCTTTGGCAGAATTATGCTTCCTTGCATTTGAGTAGTAATACTTTCTTCGTACACGTTCGTCTGCAACGCAATTTTACCTGGGAAAACATAACAAAACATTCAGAATAACACAAATTGTACTATCAAATGATTATGCAAATAATTTATCACTAACTTTTCTCATCACCTTGATCACTCTTGATATTTCTCTCAGCCGTTGATCGTTTTGAACTCGTTTGCACTTGACTCCAATACGATAGACTCTGGTCCTGCTTCAAAATATTGGCATCTTCAACTCGTGAAATGCATTCACTATGAAGGTGATTTAAAATAGTTAATGGATGTAATGTTGCAAACATTGGAGTGATCACATCTATAAACCGTTGTAGTGATTCCAGTACCATAGGACTTATCATAATATCAACATCACCCTTTAATTTAACAATAACTGTTGTCCGAGATCCAGTCTCGTGTTGGACGGCCAACAGTTCTTCCTCATCACGTGGAATATTCTCATCTTCACCCTCGGATTGAATTAATGTAGCATTATCCCATAAATAGGGATGCGTCGGTGTTTTATTTGATGAACTAGCCATTGGCGAACCGTCATTGCGCGTAATCATTTTCAATGACGTAAAGCCTTCAGTAATTGTATCAAATTTCGGCACGAAACGTCCACCCACGTATACTAAACGTCCATCATCGGCACGTCGAAACATTGGAGTAGTAAACGCATCGCTAGCTGATGGCAACGATGATTGACTCCAATTTGAACATCTAACTTGTGTCAGATGACTGATATAACTCGACATTAATAGTGGCGAATCGACAATCGGTTTATTGACCTGCATATGTAAATTAACCAGTGCCATATCTTCTTGAGATGATACAGCAGATATAAAACTCGTTGATGACAGTGAATGGCTATCCGATGAATCATTCAAAACAGCACCACCACCACTGCTATCTAAACGCACTTTACTGTCAGCTCGATTGCAAAAATTACTGTCACGAATTATTCGTGGACTTCGACGTGTCGATTGTTGTGGCTTCGCACGCTCCAAAGTGTGAGCTTTTTCGCCAATTGCGATATTTGTAGCATTTGTCGTACTCTCAACAATTGATAAATCGGATGAATATTTCTTTTTCATACTATCATTACGAATTAGAGCCGGACCAGCGCTTGCAATTGATTGGCGGAGACTTGACGTGCGACTACCACCCAACCCATGACTTGTGTCTTCATCTGCCGAATAAAATGCTTCAGAGTGATTTTCTGAAGACATTGAGACTGTTCGTTCGACTTCACGTTTCAATCGTTCTTCCGAATCTGATCGAACATAGAGCGAGTGATGGGAATCAGAAACGTTAACACCATCAGTGCTTTTTGCTGCGATTGGTGGCTTTGATGGACGTATTTCAGTTGTCGTCACTGTTGGTAGCGATTGAGGACTGCTGCTCTGTTGTAATGTTTCTGTTTCAGTTGCATTAAAATAATCCACCGCAAGTTTCGAATCTGATGCACTACTTTTCGGTGCATTTTCGATTTCTGGGACATTCAAAATCGATTTACTTCGTTCAGTGTTTAATTTTGAATCTGAATCAAGTTTTTGGGATAAATGATTAACCGGACTGGCATCGACTAAGCGCGAATAAGGTACATCTTTCATGTTGGAACCGCGCATAGATGTATACGAAAAACGTCGACCAAGAATTTTTTTCTCACTTCCAATAGGACTTTCCGATGTCGTACTCAACTTTGTGCTGCCATTTTCATCTGCATTTGCGTCAATTGCGGAACGTGATCGTTCAACACTTGACTTAGATATTTGCGCAGCATCTTGTGTAACTTTCACTTTCAAACCTGCACCAGGACAATATACATCTTGCAACGACACATCCTGTAAACTGTATGGTGGTGTATGGAAAACTAATTGCCCGTCGTGTAAGATTGATTGACCAAAACCTTTTTCCTTGCCAGACTCATGAATTCTGAAAAAAAAAGGCCAGAGGAGAAATTATAAAATGGGGTAAACTGTCAGACTTTGTTGTAAACGAAAACAATTAAGTGTCCGATTCATCTACCTGTATGCTGCGATATTTATTCCATCTTGCAAATCATGATAACTGGGTTTGAAGAATTTAGGGCCATTCCTATTATTCCCGAAGAACGCGCAACCACCGATACATCCGCACTTGGTTGGTTTAACACCACTCTCTTGTGGCCAAAGGAACCACAATCGTTTTGTCGTTTCATCATGTGTCTTTAGATATTTATTCTGCACCAAATGGAGATTGTGCTCTGGCGTAGGTAATGAAATCGCTGCTTCGATAACAACTGGACCCAATGACACTGATCCAACCTCCAACCATAAATCTGGACCATCACCGGACATCCGACTACTCGCATTTGTATGCGATCGCGCGCTGCCTGTTGTATTTGTGTTACTTGTGTTGGTAAAATAGCTGGCAGCCGAAACAAATTGGCGGGTCAGAATGGTTGGCATTACTCCCGTGACTCCAGATTTCACTTGTTGACCGTGAAGATTACAGGTTGAAACACGTATCGGCGAAATCCACAATTGTGTTGCAGTGCCAGCTTCTTGCAGATACAAATCAATCGCGTCAATGGCCACTCGCGTCATTCGATATTTAATATCTTCTGAACTTGGACAGCGATAATGATTATCTGGATTACTATCAGCGCATTGAAGCGGTGGGAAACCATGATGGCAGTGATGCGGTAGACCAGGTGGACGCAATGTGTTTTCCGTGTCCTTGGCCATTAGCAGAAAAGTCTCGAGGGATGTAATTAGATGATGAAGTTGCGGTGAAGTAACTTTTCCACTCAATTTCCCCAATTGAATCTCAATTAACCACGCATACTCGAGTGTTTCTTGATCCAAAGTTCGACCCTCGCTACTAAACATTGCGTGACCACGCACTTGGAATGCACTCAACATCAGGTGGCCTTGATTGAGATGTCGCTCTTTATTCGATCGTGTCACATTGTCAGTGAGCAACATTATTGCTGGTGATAGAAGAAGCTGTAGTTCAGTTTCTCTGAAAGCCTTACGCATCTCAAATCCAAAACGTTCGAGTAAGATGACCGGACACGGTGGATCTTCGTCATTGCAATTTTTAACAAGATGCGCTTGAATGTCATGCATTGTAATACCCACGGTAACTTCGATTGGACGATAGTACCGCGGATCAAATGTTTTTGATCGTGCTTCTTCATCTTCCACTGACGCCTCGACGCTACTATTTTGCATGTCACGATCTTTCCTGTCTGTTGTATTTGGAACTGTTGGACGACTTTGTTGCATTTCCGTAAATGATTGATAATCACCAAAGATATTTTCTTTCAGATGTAGGAAATTTTTTATCAATGATCCATATAAAATTAATATAGATGGACCAATTTCTAATTCGAGGCTGACTTTATCAGCAGCGATTGATTGTGGATCGAATTTTTGATTTCCATCCTGCGTCCAATGAAGACCTGGTGATTTTCTACATCGTGGAATTCGCATAGGTGACAATAAAATTTCTTCTTTTTCGGGTGTTGTTATATTTGCTTGGGGTACGGGACCCAATGGCGGACACGGATGATAAGTATAATTGATACTGAGAGCAACAATTGGTACAGACCAACAGTCAATCCAACCTGCATTCTTCTGACAAACATTCCGCCATTTCTTTTGCTTAGTTAAATCGGACAATTGTTGACACGTCCCATCACGATTGATAATCTTCGCATTTTTATCTAACGCCAATAGGATTATCCGATTAGTATTAACTTCCGGTAAATAAATTGAGAGATCAACGCTTTCACCTTGTATCCAGAACAGTAGTGGAATCGTAACTGGTAAGAAATCAGTAAACGGTAAATTGAACGATAAATCGAAGACATCACCACAAAATGCAATGTGTGCGTTCTCTTGGTTTTGTGATGAACAATCGACCCAATTATATTCATTACAAATGGTAATGAGTTCAAATTCTTTGAGTAATAAACTGAATTTCCATGTGTACGGAACGAAATGGAGGATATCTGGTCGTGCTTTACTTGCCCAATCATTGATCATATCTTGGAAAAAATCCTTATGTGAGTATACGAGATTTGCAGTGGCTTTGCATCCAGTAAGATGTAACGTCCACTCTTGATGGTCATTCCATCTAATTGGATAATGACATTTGATACCGAATTCGAGTGTTTCACTTTCTACTAAACTTCGATATTGCAAACTTGTCGTGGCCTCCAAATGTAAAAGCTGTCCAGTTATTTTTGTTGTGTAGCCATCTTGAAGCACAATCCATGGCATTGTTATTTCTAAATACGATCCAGCACCAACATTTACATGAACTGCATTTGTTTCACGATTTTTAGTAAATAGAATATCAATAGTCGCTTCATTCAGTGTGGATAAGCGTATATCAAATGATTGCACTTGTCTTTTGTCACCAGGTATTGGTGACTTAGTTATTTTCATTGACTGATAATCATTTGGAAAAAAAAATTTGAATAAGTGTTCGCGTTGACGATCAGCCCACGGTCCATAACTGAAATCGGTTCCTTTTCCACATTTTACATCAATACCCCAAATCGGTGGCATAGCTTCGACTATATCACCATTTGCCAACCTAATCATTTCTGGATGTTCTGGTACAACACCAGGTTCATCCATATAATAATAAACCTCCATGTTATTAGAACTCAATACAACAAAACCTTCACCCATATATCGCGGTGGATCGTCAACCATTCCGGTATATTTTGGACTTGGCGCAAGTATAACTTTGAAATTTTCAGCTTTACATTTGGTGAAATGCATAAAGTGGTCATGTCTCGATGCCGCAGGTTTGGTCGAATAAACAAAATGTGCTTCCTCAACTGTTATTGACAATGTTGTTGGTACTAGACGATTTCCAAATACTAATCTCCCAGTACAAATGTCCAATTTGATTACTGGTATTAAGTCACGCCATGTCCTTGCTAGAACATGTGCTTCTTGTTTTCTTATATTTTCCATATGTCGCGATACATCCATTGAATTGATCTGTTGTCGTACTTCATTCGCGGCATTACTCATGGAATCACCATCTTTATCGTCAGTATTCATCGTGTGATTCTCTTCATCAGGAAACATTTGGGATGATAGGCCAAATGTTTTTTCTAAATGTGCATACAGCTCGCAACGATTGTAAAGATGAAGCTCAAAGCCGTTTAACATTACTGACAAACGAGTATCCGAATGCGAGAGATCTTGAAATTAAAAACGTAATAATGAATTGAATGAGTACATAATCACAATTCAACTAAAACATCCATTTAATTACCTTCAGAAACGTCTTTGGGTACATAACTTCTCCACCATCTAAATATTAGCCATCCATCCTGAATCCTTAAACTGTAATCAGTCGTAATATAAACTATGTCTCTAAACATTATTTTTCCACTCAAAGCACACAATGTTAACGATCCTGAAAAATAAAATGGGTAAAAGTGAAACATTAGGCAGAAAACAACTACTGAATCATGAATAATCCTACGAAATTCAGGTCCCACTTACCAACTTTCACATGTCCATCTCGTATCACAAATCGATTCAGCAACCTTGTTGCAATATATCCAATGACTCTACTATTGTAGTAAGTTATATATATTATCCAAGATATTGCTGACACCAATGAACAAAGCAACCAAATGAAGTTGCTGTCCATCTTGAGATCATCAAGGATGACATGGTCGGAATAATTCCAGTATGCAGGCTCAATCCGTGAAAAGGATGGAGCTGTACTGTTGTACAGCTCTGTATCAGCCATAGTTGATGAATTTTGGTTGCAGCTCTCAATAAAGATTCAATATAACACCGATTCCCATCCTCTCAGAGTAAGCCTGGAATGAAAAATGCATCGTAATTGACATTAATTCAATGAATCAATTGACATTCATTAATATCAATTGATAAATTAAATTGAGCAACATGAAAACAACTTCTTCATACAGAAATATAATGTTGTGGTACTGAATAAACATAACCTTCCCTTCATACAATATAAACGCTTAATGTGAGAGTAAAAGAAAGAGATATGCCAAGTAGAAATCATGACTCAATGAATGATTAGATATCATTATCTATCAATAGCACTGTGTTATCAATTTGTTTAGCAATGTACAATGCAACATCACTCCCAAAGTGTATGGTATCAATCCAAATCATGATAAACAAATGCTTATCAAATAGAATTGTTTAACGTTGGAAGTAAATGAATCAGCATGTCATTTAATATATTAGAAAGTGATAGTCATGATATGATTATTTTGCATTGGAATAATATCGACGCATGACAGTCTTTAATAATAATAAGGTTTGTGTATATATACGTGAAAGTGTAGTTGTATATATATGTGTGTTGTCAAATTGGAGAATGTTAGAAATTGAAATTTTAATTAAAGTCGGCAATGATATTTACTTGTTGTAAATTTACCTGGTAATGTGTTACATTACATTGTGAATGCATATTATGCCTGGACTATTATCTGTATGAGAAAATTTATTATTCAACATCATGTCAGAGCACTGTCATGATGAATAAACACAGCTGTATATCGCACGTTCATACATCTTTAAATGCCTGCGATGCACAGCAATACATAGCCAATTTATGTGAATATATGTATACGTTAAAAGGATGTATGCGGTGTAATGTATGTACGGTCATTTTTTTGGTTATGTTTCCACGTTAAGGCAAATGACCAAAACAGCGCATGCGCAAATAGAAACAATTGTTGGAGATTCCTTTTCTAAGATTATGCGGGCGGGAAAATGGATTTTCAAATTGAAAATATTTTTATATTTGTATGAGGGATGGAATAAATAGTCTTGATAAACAGTAGTAATTAGTTTTTGTTTTTTTTTATTATTGAGGTTAGATTGTCGTGGAAAAGAAAAAAGGATTTCGATTAAATATTAAAGGCTCAATTGTTATTTGGTACAAATATCTTATGGTTGAAATACATGTAAGATATAAAGTTGATACAAAGAGACACACTACTACGACAAAAACTACTTCTTGGCGGATCACCTGTATTAATAATCGGCACAATTGTCTGCCATTATCAGCCCCGACGTTTCTTTTTTCTTTTTTTCTAAATTTTATAATCCAATGGTTGTTTATTATGAATATTGGATGATAATAATTGTTGGAGAAAAAGAAAAGAACTTAAGAAAATAAGAAAGGTCACATATTCGCTGACAATAATTGTGTTCATGAACATTTTATCACTATCGCACTTTTCTTTTCTGTATAGTTTATTGTATTGGCAAATGAAATATAAAGTACGCCAATTTATAATATAGTTAAGTTTGAAAAATGAAGGAGATAAAATAATTATCTGATGACTTGATTTGTTAATTGTAATTATTATCATAGTTTCGCAAAGATTCAGTTGAATTAACTGCGTAAAAAGTATAATCTAAATTTTGGAACTTTATTGAACAAATATTGTTTTATTATTTTTCTGTTTTTCTCAATGTAAAATCGTTCTACGTGCTTGTTATATATTGCTCTATATTGTAATGGAATGCTCTTGGGAATGGTCGAGGCATAGGCCTAAAATGAGCTTTTTCGTTTGTTTTCGAATGGAAATGGAAAAAAATGTCATGAGTTTCTTTTATTTTTTGGCACCTCGTTGTTAAATGTCTTTTTCTTCTGGAAATAGGTGTTACTGTCTGCTTGTTATGATTGATATCAGGATTATTTTTTTTTCAACAATGCCAATTGTCAATCATATGAAAGCTCCCAGTACATAGGTCGTAGCACCATTATTTAAATTACATTATTTGTTTTACATACATTTGATAAATTTACGAACATTGAAAAAATTTGTAAAAAATTTTACATATATTACGAAATTAATTAATTGTTTCTCATTTTTTGTTTTTATTTTCGTTTTCATACGAAAAAATATACCGCGTAGCAAAAATTGTTAAGTTATCACTTACGAGTGCACCTCAAAAATAATCTTCTTGTTTTATCAATGTACTTATGTAAAAAGTGGGTGAAATTGGAAAAATCGGTTTTATCGAAAGTTCTTTATACTATTTTAAAACCCTATATGGCTGCTGTGACGTGAAAAGTGGGCTCTAATTCCCGAATCCCAAAATATTCATCAATGGTGTCTGATGAATATTATAAACATTGCAAGACTACTGCAGAAACAAATTCACCATGACTGAAACCAGATCATAATTCTCGTAAAATCGATATGACTTCTTCATTATTTTTTTTCCTTTCAAAGATCTTTCATGAAAATATCATCAGCGTGTTCAAATACATTGCTTTAATAATGTATATAACATCAGCCCTCATTGATCTCAATAATTTTTCATACCATGAGTTAAGTCAATGTATGTATGACTTTCCAACTGAAGAAAACGAATTTATGAATCAGAACGATAAATATGCATACAGCAATTGAAATGCCAATATATTTTTTCTCTTGTTTTTTGTTTACCGCCACTAATATCAACGGATTCCTTAAGTATTAATATTTGTCATAATTTTCTCTTTCTTAATGATCATCTCAATAAAGAGAATCGAGTATTATTTGGTCACCGCTTGGGGAATCGACAGGATTAGCCTCTTGACAATTATTTTCTTTGCTTTGTATCGCAACATTACGCAATGACATAAAACGATATTCTAATTTCAGCATGAATGCATTCAAGATGTTGACGTCTTCATTTATAAAAAAAATAGAAGATGATGGTGATGATAGAGAATAAGAAGATGAAGAAGAATATATTCATTTTCGCCAAAATTATTTAGCTGATGTAAATCAATCACTCTATACATCAATGTATAGCCTATATGACTCTACAATTACTATTATAATACTAAGCTATTAGCATTAATATTCATGTATGTTTAAGAGGCAAATAGTCTCTGAATAAAGGGAAATAATTCATTCTAGACTAGAGCTATCACACGCCAATATAAAAAAAAAAATTCGACAAACCAATATACACGATTCAGAGAAAATGATGTGAAATCAAAGAGGCACGCACAACTGATTCTGATAACGGAGGAGAAAAAAAAATTTACATTGGTGGAATGAGCTTATCAGCTTTCGCGAATTGCGTTGCCAATTACAAAAACTAAATAAATATCACCCGAAAGAAAATAATAAATAAATTACTATCATAGAAATATAACGGAAAAAGATCATAATCAATAAATAATAATCATATAATTATGTAAATGATGGTCAGTTTGTTCACACTCACACATATATATATATTTATATGTATAATTGTGGCACGCGCAGGAAGCGAACGATTGGAAATCAAATCGGATTGCAAGGCGAAATGAAATATATCGATAGCAAGTTACCGGATTATAAAGCAATGTACGATTGAAAAGGTAAAAAATATAAACAAAATGAAATAAAATAAATAATTAATAAAAAACAAGCGACATTAGAGGGTTATGGCTGGGCTCTTCAATGGGGAGCCGAATGGCTTTGAAATATTTCGTCGGACGCGAAATCAATTATCCTCTTTAACTTTTCAAAAATGATTGGTGTTCCGCGAGGAGCAGTTGATTAATTCAGTCGTCCTAAAAACAAAGAAAACAATATCAGAACACAATCAGATATGTATCCATCGTTTCACTATTGTGTCTACTGAATTTTCGACATGCAGAAATCGATAAAATTTTGAAATTGAAAATAGAGAAAATAATTTGCGGATAGTTATTGGCATATTTCATATGGCACATCTGTATCACGTATTTTTTTCAATATTGTTGTATAATGAACCTACCCACTCATCTTCGTCCACTCCCTCCATGTGGTCCTGTTCCAAGGAGGATTGTATCACATCGCCCACAATGTTGCTCATGTTCTTTTGGATCTACCACACACAACCATAGCACACAAGATACACTCATGACAACCATGAAATGTCCGAATAATAAAACAAAAAGAATATTCACTCTCAAATAAGAAACAGTGTGTTTTTTAGTCTCTAGAATACAATAAAAATAAATCGTGCAAAATGAAATAATAAAGAAGCCAGAGTAGAGTGATTCGATTATTGAATAGAGATTATATGTAATATTTTGTGCTGTGTTGTGGAAAAGAATGCAATCATGCATGGGATAGCAATATTTTTGTGTGGGTACCTCATCTTGTTTGGCTTTCAGTAAACCAGACATATCTGAATTCCATCCAATTCTCCCAAATGATTGTGCAGATACTGAAAATTGTGCTGACTGTTTAGCGGACACAGGTGCTGTTACAATCCCTTGTCCTTGATTTTCCGTCACTGAAGGAATGGATAAAAACGAGAATGTTCAACATAATTCAATCGAATGAGTTCTAATTAAAACTTACATGAATCCATTCCTGGTGGTTTCAAACTCATCCTCGGCGCCTGTTTATTGACTCCATTGAACCATTCTGCAGACGTGAGTGTTGATTTCCAAGTAACTCTAGTCGGTGGGAAAAGATCATCTTGAAATAATTCACTTTTAATTCGGGGCACTGTGAAACTCAACGGTTCAATCGTGTTGTTTGTGAGTCTCAGAGCTGATGCGAATTCCACCCCAGCAACATCACATTTATTTTTCGGCAAAAATGACAATCCCTGATGTAAACTTGCGCAACGATGATGACTGAGAGGACAACAATACGGAGCTTCTTCCGTAACTTCAAAAGCATAAATTGTCGAATCGCCTCTACCAGTTAAAAATAGAGTTGAACTGTCTTCATCATAAAATGGCATCAGAATCGCAGGCGATACGTCCAAACCCACAGTATTCAGTGGTGTATTCAATTTATCAGCTTTGAATACCATTATTTGACGTTCAGACACTTTATCAAAACCCATCACAACTAAATAACGGCCATCAAGTGCCCACACAACTCGTGCACCGCGTGTACCAACTGGTCCCTTGCCTTCATTCACCGGTAAATCATTATTTCTTGGTTTATACACCCTCAATTTACCGTCTTTGCATGCACTTGCAAGATATTGACCGCACGGTGACCAAGCAAGACTAAATATTTGATCTGTATGCCCATTAAGTGTTATTTTAGGAATTGCTGATTCGCCAGAATTCAATGGTGCCAAATCCCAAATTTTAACTGTTGTATCGTAAGACGCTGATGCAAGTACATCAGCGGCTAATGGATGAAACTTGATTAAATAAATTTTATCTGTGTGTGCTTCGATATTGTATTTGGGTTCATTTGTCGGTTCGATCAATCCCCCGACAGGAATTTCCCAAAGTCGTATCATTCCATCATCACACGCAACGGCCAATCGTTGGTTATCAAATGGGTCCCATTGGAAGTCCATAATGCTTGCGCCATGTACTAATGCTGGCATAACACCATCGGGTAATCGCCCAGTTTTTTTCAACTCCAATACAGCTATTTTACCACCAGGTCCACTCAGCGGTACAGCAACACGGTCAGAATTAGCATGGAAACCATCACATTCGCCTGATATTTGTCGACTGATATTGCGGATATTTTCAATGTGCGTTGATTTGTGCCCTGGTGTTCCTTTCAAATGGCGAAATTTCGATACACGTCCAAATACTGTTGATGTTCTCTTTGGTGTTGGCGTTGTGATTGGTTCGGGTTTTTCTAAGCGTGGATCCATACTTTGTTGGCGTAACATGGGGACAATTTTCTTCACATCATCTTCTTTGATTACTTCACTCTTCGTTTTGAATGAATCACGTCGACGCAATGCAGTTGGTGAACCCATCGCTTTTTCTGCAAGATTACCATCAGTGACGGAGACTGAACGACTTTCGTATAATCTTCGTCTTTCAGCGATTGAATTCCTGTTGAGACCACCGCGCTCTAAATTTCCTGGTTCTTCATTTTCTGGGGATTCATCTTTTACTTTTGTTTCAAACAATTTACGCCGTTCAGCAGTACTCGGAGTTTTGGGTTTGTATCCTGAGTCACTGGAATTGGCATCTTCCTCCATTGAACTAGAATCACTTTTGCCATTTTCTGCTTCTTTCATCCGTTCAACATCAAATGTCGGGGATTTGTCCGAATCCAAAATGACGTTGTCATTCATCGCATTATTATCAGTTGTACTGTAGCCATTGCTTTCGCTATTTGGTGCCACAGGAACAGAAAATACTTTATCGAAAGAAAACTCTTGACTGCCTGATTTCGATTGAAATGGTTTCGGTCCAAGTCGTGGCTGTAAAAAAAAATGAAGACAATTAATCTTCCAAGGTTTGGTTTTACGATTCGAATGCGCAACTCGAGTATATCTACTGAACGAAAATTAAACATTAATTTCTCTAAGTTTCATGGTATTAAGATAACGAAAATCATAAAACTATCGCTCTATTCAATCCTAGCAATTATATTCTCTGCGTCCTGTCTTATCCAAACCTTGTAACCGCCCACTACATTTGGATTGACAGGAGTAACGACTGCACCGGGACTCGGTGATGTTCTTGGACGTGCCACAGGTTTGGGTTCCTCCTCAGAAATGCTGTTGGCACGTGATGACCTTGGTAATGGCTTCGGTGGCATTGATTGCCCACCATTTTGAACCTTCGACTTGATATCTTCGTCCGTTTCTGATCGCGGTGGTTCATCTATTTTCTCGGACTGTTCGTTTTCAATTCTCTTTTCCCATTTTTCTTCTTTATCTTGAATGATTGATTGTACTTTTGATGGCTGCTGTTGCTGCGGCTGTTGCTGTTGTTGCTGCTGCACAAAACCTTTGGGCGTTGAGTGTAAACTCTTAGCGGCCTTGGCATTCTCAATTTTTATCTCTTGTTGTGTCTCTTTCAATGACGCCAAATTTCCTTTGTGTATCTGAAGGTTAGGTGAAGCATTTTTTTTTTCTTCGTTATATTCGTATTCCACAATGATGGATATTTTCATGATAAAAGCATCTACCAAACTTGCACGAAACTCAAAAAAAAATTCCAAAAAAAGAATGAAAAAAAGCTTCATCCGCCCGTTTGTTCATAATTTTAAGGAGCACCATCAATCATTGAATTCGTCCAATGGAATAAATTATTCTATCGCTGAACTTAAAATTAGAACGTTGGGTCATGTGCCTATTCTTAAAATTTATACGCACACAGCAAAAAAAAGAGCACAAAAGTTCACAATGTAGTAAAACAGTCGAGAGGACTCACTAAAATTGCACGTGCCAGGAATAAGTATTATTAATCCACTATTCGGTACTGATCACTCTCATAAAGTAATAATGTATATATTGGCGAGTTCTGAAATGTGAGATAAAAAAAAACAAAAATAGCACATACATAGAATCAAATGTATAAGAAACTACAGGTAGTACTCTCAAAATAATTAAAATAATCAATATCAACGTAGCAATGTCAAGAGTATGAATAAATCATGCACTCATCAGTACTATTCAATAAACTAATTGATAATAAAAATACAGTGTCACTCATCGCAATAACTTATGATATTATATATTGACACAATGCGCTTTATTGAACATCAAAAGACGAAAAGGTTTCTAGGTCAGTTAAATACTACAAATAGCGCGAAACAAATAAATCACTTACCATTATTGGTTCCTCGCCTTTAGTACGCTTTGCAGGATCAAGAGATATTTTTGGAACGGGTGCATTGTGACCTTTTATCCATGCTTCTGCAGTATTTTGAGCAATACAGCCGGTGGTATCAGGATAAATATCTCCATGGAAGTCCCTATAAGTCTGATGAAATGAACAAAGGAAAAAAAATGAAATAATACCATTAAACGCTTTGCCAATATGAGAGATCGGAAACCCCATCCTATTTATCCATCTTCCATTCTATATCATAAAGACTCGACAGAAATACATTGCAGAAGAGCTTCACACTTTTCTCTCTTTCTTACTTGATATGTAAAATAATACATTATCAATAGCACTGACCTTCCTCGGCACTTGATACATGATGGGGATGACCATATTAGACGTCAATTGCAACAGTCTGTTTACTTCAGCCTGCATCACGTTGAGCGCTCTTTTCGGAACTAAACAAACACCCTTTGTCTGTTCACCACTGTGCCGGATACCCTCAACTAAATACGGGTCTTTGTCCGTTACCTCCATATATAAAATTGTCGTGTCACCTTTACCAGCCAAAAACAACATATTAGTATCGGAATCAAATAATGGCATCAATATGCCTGTGCTGCAATCTAATTCCAATGTTTTGATTGGGTCATTGAGATTTCTCAAATCACGAATGAAAACTTGACGTAGACGTGCCGAGTCAAAACCAGTTGTCAAAATCCTATCGCTACTGCCCAACCACACAGTTCTTGAGTCTTTAATACTTTGATGGCTCGAGCAAGAATTTACTATTGATTTTGACGCTCTCGGATCAATAATACGGAGTTGTTTATCTTTGCACGATGTTGATAATAAATTCCCATCTGTTTTCCAACTGAGCGATTGAATCACGTCTGCATGTTCATTATTCGCTGGAATAATAAACAAAGCATAAATGAATTTCGATTCATACCGATGGCAATCCTTGTACTAATGTGAGTTAATGGTAGGTATAATTACAAAACAGGTCTTGTTGAGATACGACGTCCCACAGCGATAAATTAGTGTAAGAAACCGTCGTTAAAAGATGTTCAGCGGTTGGATGCCAACGTACAGCCTCAACTCGTCTTTGTCTATGTGAGAATGTACACTCTGGATTACAAAGAGACTCCTCTAAGCCTATTTCAGGTATATGCCACAATTTCACAAGACAATCTTGTGATCCTGTGGCTAAAAGACCATCATGAAATGGAGAAAAATCCATATCAGTGACTGTGTCGGCATGAGCATGAAGAAGTGGCATAGTTTTGCTCTTTCTGCCACAATCCTCAAGTGGCAGAACTGCCAGACTAGATCCTAAAAATTATAAACAATAAAAATTCATCAATCAATCGATATACAAATAGTACTCAACAAACATTCATTGCACAAATTATATTTACCATTGTGATCTACATTAAATGCCATGAAAGCAGCCGAGGCTGCGATATTATTCCCGTATGTTTGATAAGACCCAACGCAAATATCTCTAATACATGCTTCGGGTTTGGGAACAATTGGTGTGGCATTTTTGTACTTGGAAGCCTTAAATCTCCAAGCCATTTTGCATCAGCAAACCCAATACTCCTCTCTATAGATCACGCTTTAACTCATGTAATCTGCAAGGAAGCAAATAATAATGTATTCACTTGAATTGAAAGCAATTGTCTATTTCTACCATTCAGAAGTGCAGATAAACCATCACTAATATATATATCTACTCTTTAGAATGTATATTCGGAATAATAATATAGATATAATGTTTTTCGAAGATAAACCTCTGGCAAATCCAATTGGAGGGAATTTAAATTACCTAACAATGATTAAGTCAGACGTGTCAGGAAGCACTTAATAGATAAGAATAAGCATAAAAAATTAGATAATGACGTACGCCAGCTGGAAAATTATGACACAACAAAATGACCGAAACAGGATTGAATACGTATAGGACGATCCTGCAGCCTGTTTGACAATATACGATAGCGTAAAGCTGATGTGTATGACTAATAATTTTGGGGGTGAGGTTTGTGGGGTTCACCCCTTACCTCTCGCGCACCCTTATTCGAGGGGGTAAAAAGGAAATTACACACAGAGGAGGCATATGAGTTATAGAGTAAGGCTATTTTGTCATATTTGAAAAAAAAATCCTTTTTTTTTGTTATATTATATTGTATGCAATTGGTGTACTCACATCACAATTTTAATTGTTATTGAGTTTCCTTTGTGTTGCTGTTGGCACTGCGATTGGTCAATGTTGTTTTGGCAACTCACCGTAATATATTGTATTAGAAAATATTAATATAAACACGAAGAGACAAAGTGACAGGCGTCTAGTCGCGGATGATAGCCGGAAACGGAAAACTCCCCTTTTACTGTATGCTTATCTCACAGCGTCATTCGCACTCTCGCCCCACCCTCGTAGTGTAGATTTGAACCACATCTCAGTCGATAATTTACCAACTGAATACTACGATTTACATTGACGAATTATTCCGATTATTTCCGATCATTGCAACGGTTTTTTTGGCGGGATTATTCAATTTCGCTGTTGAAAACCTGCCCGATTTAAGATTAGGTTATTTCTTTTTATTTATTTTTTTGGGGTGAAAGAGTTATTCACAGAGCCTGCTAATGTTTATTCATGGACATTCGTTTATTGAAGATGTACAATTGAGTTGTGTTATTATTTTGTATTTATTCTTTTAGCAATGCCAGCTGGAGTAATGGCATGACTTTTAGAGAAGATAAATCCGCTAGGACAGCCTGGAAGTTTGATGAGAATTGTAGTTATATAGGAATTGAATTCATCTTATTTGTAGAGAAGAATTTTTTGATTAGTAAATACCTCAACATTATGTAAATTGTTAACTTGCAGCAAATTTTCTTTTCTGAAACTTAGAATTGTTACAGCGAGGAGTGGAATAATTTCTAATGAATCATATCCCAGGATTAGATCCCAAAGATAAAGCAGTTGTTCTGGTGGTAAGTGTCCACTAAATCCTCTCATCAACCATTTGAAAATGATTTTAATACTGCAAGAAGGAAAATGAATTAATATGAAATTTTTTTGCACTTGTATATTCAATATACCTACGGATAGATTTGCATATTTCTGAAGTGCGCCCATAATTGCGGCTCATGACACTGCAATAGCCTCTCGAAGAGTAAACACAATGCAACAATACCTTGCTCGTGATCGGATACTGTATGAAGTCGCAACCAGTATCGCAGATAAAAAGCACGAAATGTATAGTACATTACACAAGGATCATCAAACAAATAGCAAAATGGTGTGGCATACATGGTAAAACCATGGAATGGTATGACACCACTTGGTGGAAAAACCAGAGTATTTTCTAATGCTGCTGGTTTGCCTTGTAGAACAGCATGAATGACCTGACCTCCAGCACTTCTGTCTGTACTAACTGATGCCAAAACTTCAGAATCACGTGAGAAACACAACATTGTTTTATATAGAACATCCTCGAACACAAAATATTGGTCATCATTACTTGCAGTCAATTGTACATCTTTAATTATTAGTTTGTCTACCATAATATCATATTGAAGGACCATATTTTTCAGCTCCTCGTAGTAATTTCGATCCTGTTGGATAAATAAATTTGATTCATATAAATTGATAAATAACACTATCGAATTTACAAGTTCTATGAATTTTACAGTTTCATTGACGACTGAACCAAGAACCAATGACCAAAGACGACCACGGAGTGCTCTCGGAGCACCGCGTTTTAGAAATTCTTGTGCTATTGGCGCATGATTAGATTTCAAGACCTTTTCACCTAAGTCTGTTCGTTCAGCTTCTAAATTGGGGAAATTTCCAGTAGCTGGCATTTCATTGTTGACACCCAACAACGTAGCACCCTGTGCTAATTCAGCGTAAGTTGTTCTCTATAAAATATTAACTGATGAATATGGCTAGACAATTCCTATGAATTATTTCTAAGGAGTAAACATGTGAGGTATACCAGTTGTGCTAACGTCTTAACACAAATTTGGATATGACTAAAATCCCAATTTGGTTCGTTCATCTGTTTTTTGAATGATGGATCACGAACAGAGAAAAGAACCTCAAGGAAATCCTTTGGAGCGTAGAGAGGCCTATATTGAGACAAATCTTACGGATTCTAGGTCAATAAAGATTCTTTTCAAACTGGTTTCGTAATTTGAAATAATTGAAAGAAGGCATGCAAGTTGATCAAGAATTTTAAGGCTCACCAACATCATAAGTGCTCAATTCATTCCACCTCTCTGATAATTCTTCCCTGTCAGCATTTGGCCGTATTCGCGCTAGTGGTACATTCAATTCATTGCACATCGAATTCAATGATTTTTGAATTCGTCTTTCCCATTGAATTTGTGTTTTTTTCAGATAATTGAGCTCGCCATTTGGTGATTGGGTTTCGGTTTTAGGTTGAAGGGGCCCCTGAAAATATAAATATGATGATCGCAATAAATGGATCGATTAATTTTCTAATAATCAGATCATCTTCACATTCACCTGAGCCCGTGCCCAATGAAAAACTGTATTCCTTATCTCAGTTTCTACACCATTATTCTTCAAGGCGTCAATCAAAGTCGTTTTGAAATTTTCTTTCTTCACTGCTGAAGTAGCTACGAGTCTCTGCAATATATAATTCCATCAATAACTCAAACACCGAATCACACCCCAACAATAAATACACATTTTAAAGAATCGTTTCACCTGAATTTCATTAAACAAATTTTTATAATTAGTCATAGATTGTATCTCATTAGTCAATTTCTTCGCAGCTCCATCAACATCCCATTTACCACCGGAATTCGTCATTACCACTGGCCAAAAATGATAACTTTGTAATCAGACTAACAATTTGTGTTACCTTTTCTTTCATCAAGTTCGTTCGTTCGCCAAAGCATCGACGCCATTTGTAAACAAACAATTCTATCAATCATCGCACCGTCAACCGTGTGTTGTAAATTTGAATTTTCAAGAGCACAGCAGGCACCACTCTCTAGTCAACACGCATGCCATATGTGCCTTCCCGGTATGCTGAATAATCATTGATTCATTACACCATATCATAAATATCAACTAATCGTGGTAAATCATTAGTAATATATCCATCTCCTTATTGAAATCATACTCATGAATTTATAATTGTCCCAATTGACTTTATGGATCATTGAATTACATTTACCGCAATAGCTCCCACCATATTGGACCCGAAAACTCCCGCCGAAAATTTAAATAAAAGTTGTGTACATATATATACATATATATGTGAATCTTGATGAAGTTGTGTGAGATACATACACAATATTCCTCGAACGGAAACAGCCGCAGTTGCCGGAGCTTCACTCATCCAATGCAGGGTAGAACAAACATATCCCTATCATTATTCGGAGAAATCTATCTATTAATCGCCTCATGCAAAAAGCCTTTGTTGTGTAGTCAGAACAGGCTGATGGGCCTATGTTATCGTGGGCCCACACGATGAAAAATGGAAGTGGGGATGCATAAAAACAGGTAAATGAGTTAGTGGAGTTTACGGCGGGGGAAGAAGAAACAAAACCCATACATAAGAGACTGGCAGGTCAAATCGTTTCGACGATGGATTCAATCCATGCAGAAATGAATGAAGTTCACCCCACGACAACATCACATACAGGTTAACTTTTTGGGATTAGTAATAAATTCAATGAATACATTTGTGTGATCCATTATCATGAACTAACCTCACTTTTTACAATTCAGATACGACAGAAAATAAAGACGAGATTGTGATTATGAAACAATCACAAATTATTAATAAGGATGAAATGATATTTTACAGACGCATGTTTGGCAATGGTGAGAATCGCCTCCTACATTTTTTATTTCTGTCCTCATTGTTTTCTGAATAGTGAATTTATATTGGATATTTGTTTTCCGTTGTAACTTATCGGATCATTCACTCTTGTTGTCATTTTCCTATTAATAACTATATTGTGTTGATGGATGGAATGAAAAATCATTATCTTTTAGATATTGCTCAGGTGAGATTCAAGAGGCTTCATTGTACTGCCTGTGATGGTCACATTGGTTCAGCACCCTCTGAAGCGTCAAATATGAAAGAACATCCGATACTAAAGACACTGCTATGCTCATCATGCCGGGATTTCTATGGTGATGGGGATTTTGAGCAAGGTATGTTTTCATTTACAGTGTAGGGAAAAAATCGTATGCGAAATATTACAAATATGTTTGAAAAGATTACATGACGATTATTTGACATCAGGGGACGATGCCACTGATATGTTTTGTCGTTGGTGCGCCAATGGTGGAAATCTTTACTGCTGTTCCTATTGTAGCAATACATTTTGTGACAAATGTATTAAACGGAACTTTGAGCCTGATGTACGGAACAAAATTGAAGCTGATGAAAAGTGGAAATGTTTCGTATGTGACCCGACAGACTTGTATACGCTTAGGGGTTTATGTCGAGCGCTACTGCATCATGTGAAGACTTTAGCCAGGTATGAAACATTTTTCTCATCAGTCAGCAGAAAAGTTTGATCATATATTTCATCGACATTCTAGGATATTAATGGCGGATCGCTCAATGGATGCTAAGGAGATAGAAGCAAAGATGGAGCTGGACGACTCGAAATGTTGCATTGGTCGCCGGTCTAGACGTAAGCGACGTGAATCGAGCTCAGATGACGATTCGTCACAGCGTTCCCGATCACCATCACTAAAACGAAATCGGAAAAATCATCACCGGTCTGATAACAAACGTCGAAAATCCTCATCACAGAATGATAGACCTCATTTAACAGTGCTCAATGGTACGTCGCGTTTCATTCCAATTGCTCCGCGTTTTGTCCTACAAGAAATGGTTCCAAGTACAACGAAATATCGTAACGATGAAGATGACATCCCAGCACCACTGCTTCATTGTGAACAGACTATGATTGAAGGTGAAAATGAAACGGTAACACCACAAGGTGTGATACTCCCCGCCAACACACAATCAAAGATACCCGATTCTATTTTATATAATAGCGCAATATCGCTGAATCCTTTACCTTCACAAAACATCGTTCGAGGACCAGTAACACATGGTGGTAAAGTAATTCCAATGCGACCATTGCGGAAAGTTAATTCGTTACCGCCTGGTAAAACGCCACAAATTATTCGACGACTAACAGCTTATCCAACCCGATCCAGTGCACCAATGGTAACAATTCCATCAGTTACAGGTTCAATAGTTAACACTATCACACCATCGCCAGTAACCCCGACAACTGACACTTCGTCCGCACAACCATCGAATTATCTGAGGTGCAAAAGTAATTTAACAACTGAACCCAATGTTATAGATCTTGAGAGTGATACAGAGGAATTGGTCCTTGTAGAGAGTAGACCAATGCCAGATGATCGTGAAAATGCAACGGAAGATGCATCGACGCAATGGGAGGATATAATACCATCAACATTACCCACGCATTTACGGAGGAAAGTTTTCGAAGAAACTATAGATAATCCCATCGCAGCTGTTGATAAACTCCTTGACAAATTGAGAGAAAGACTAAAATATGATTTAGACACTGTGATAGACGTGCCAGAAAACAATGAAATTCATACCTGTCGTATGAAGATTAAAATTATCAATCGAAATATCGACGAAATTGTAAATGAACTAGCGGCATTTAATAATTCGATGATTCGACAGTATCAACCGTGGAGAGAGGTCAAAATGACATCTGAAATAGAAAATGATGATATTACGAGGCCTATTGTGTTGAAGAAAGGTGAGCCTAGCAGTAAATATGTACCTCTTCATATGGAATGTGTTCGTGATTCAGCTTCGGATATGGAAGATGATGATGATGATGTCGATGTTGATTACATGTTGAGTTTTTCTGAACGACTTGCAAGATTTGATGAAAAAGACATGGTTGATAGAGGCACTGACACCCGAGTCGAAACAGAAGATAAAGCAGTACAAGCTGACGACACAGTCACTATGGACTACGATAAAACAATTGGATATTCGTTGTTGATGCGTGCTGACTACGATTTCGAGCATAAACGTGAAGTTTTTAAACCTGTTGTAATTCACGACAAATTTTTCGGTAAATATGAGGAACAGTTTATTTCGTATCTACAACAATTCGAGGATTGTCGGAATTGTTTGAGCCAAAGCAACTACAGTAAAAAAGCTGATCTAGATGATGTGACTTTGACCGAAATAATTGACGCCGACATGGCAGCTCAAAAAGCTGCTGAATCGTTTATCGAAATTTGTGACGATTCTGAAGATAGTAAGCGTGAGAAAGATCCGAAGAAGGTAGTTGGAGATGGAAACGATGGGGATGTAGATAAGATGGTGCCAATCGTCGAACTGAATGACACTTCACCAAAAAAATCAATGAATACACAAGCAGAACTTGGTGACAATGAGCACCATAGTAATGATACTAACAGTTCGCCAGATAAAATGACATCGAGTCAAGAAGCCAAACATGAGGAAACTGTGATTGCAGTGAGGGCGTTGATTGAAGAAGAGAGTAATGACACTAATGTGATTGATAAATGGAAGAACTCCGAAGATGACGATGAGTGTACGATATTAGAATAAATCATATTGACAATAAGACATGTTCAGTTACATACATCAATTATTCTTCATTTTTATGTGCCGGTACGAGCAATATCAATTCTGTAGTCACACAGTATTGAATTGTTTTTTATTAGTCTGCTGTTGTCATAATCCAGAGAAACCATTAATTTTATTCGCCAAAAAAAATAGTATTGGTGATTCGAATATAGTTAACAATGTTTCAATTGCCAAATCAGCCGGATTATTTATGATTTACTTTATGCATTGTGATGTATATTTTTCATTTTTATATGCTAAAACAAAAAATTTTATGAGACAAAAGAATCAGCGATAAACCGCGACGTCGTACTGTAAATACTATTTCTAATATTATTATTTTTTATCATGTGTATTTTGTTTTTTTTCACGCTGCTCAGAGCAAGTGTCAAAAATGATAAGGAGAGCAAAATGTGAAATAGAAGGATAATATGCGCAAAGACGCGTAAGAAAAAGGAATGGGTGAATAAATATTACTAGTTGGAAATAAATAGTTTCCAAAACAAGTCAACAAAATAACCGACATAATGCTTGTAATGACAAAGTCATATTGTGCCGATAAATATGAGCGTTCGATTTCAATCGTTAAAATACTATTGTTTGATAATAAAGCAAAAGTATAAAACTGAAGGCAGTGTTGTATGTGTGTGCGAGATGCTCTATAGAAAAGTGATGAATGTGTACAAATGTGAGGAAATCATTCATATTAATTGCTTAATTAAGGTGACTGATCAATGCTGTATGTATTTTTTTATTTCATTACGATATTCTATCGTCGCCACACTTTTTTTTTATCGCATTATATTTTCAGACGTGATCCCACGGATCTCTAAATTCCCATGAGAATATATTGTAATAAATAAATAGTATTATTCATCTTTTTGACTTCACATTAAAAGGCAGAGATATGTCACTTTGACGTACAAAAAAAATGTTATTATAAATTACATAGTCACATCTTGAAAATTGAACGTGGAAAATGCATCGATTTTTGGTAGAGTATAAAAAATAATATATATTTATGCATGTATCGAAAAATGCACAGAAACACAAAAACAAATTTTTTGGGTAAATAGTTTTCTAATCAAATGCTCTCCGAACGAAGAATCTTCAACAGTGACACATTTGGAATAATGCAATGTTAAGCTCAGATAAAATTGTACTCTGTCGACAATGGTATGAAGAACCGTGGATTACCTATGCACATAAAGTTTTGAAACTGCGCTTTCCTTCTCTAGAAAGGTTTATCTCAGTGGTTGTAGAAGTTTCGCTGCCAAATCGATTCAATCTTGCGCATTGACTGCAAGTGGAGAACATTCGTCGAGCGAGCCCTCAAGGGATCTGTTAATTTGACACTCCTAGTACCGGAATTCTCCTTTCCTACCCATTCCATTGTGATAAACTCTCAGCGGTGCGTAATCACCATTCCCATTCATACCTATCGATGAATAATATTATCAATACAAAAATCAATCTATTCTATTACTTTCTAACATAAAATTCATCTGAATGATAAATAATTCATTTCCATTTTGAATATAAATCTCAACTCACTATTCGCATCCTGGTGCTCTTGCAGAGCAACTTTACGCAAAGAAATCACAGATAATAAAGACATATCGTACTAATCTGATGCGATAAAATTACTGAATATGAAAAATTAATACCTTGTACTACTGATGGAGCTCCTCCTCTGGAATTCTGTATGGTTTGTGCGTGACATCGTGGTTTGAGAATCCCGTGATACAGAACGAAATAAACACTGGCAACAACTGCAGCAGCGAACGCCATATATCGATAGATGAATTTAATTGAATCTTCATTACTCTCATCACCATGAACATAAGCACCAATTAAAACTCCCAAACAACGACCAATGCAAAAATGCGCAATGACTGGCAATGCTTGTGCAGTCACTGTTAAGTGTCGTGGGATGAGGTGTCGAAGATAAAGGATTGCAGTAACCCACATAATACCGAGAGTAAATAATTCCAATAATTCGGAAATGAGCGCCCACCATGGATCTGACGCGATGAATAATCCAGTAAATCTCACGATGTACACCGTAAAAGCGACGATAAGTAAATTACTGTGGCCACAATAATCAACAAAATGTTCAGACTTCCACAAGAAGAAGATTGCTGGCAGTGCGCCGATAGTGAGAATTACACCAATCGCCACAGAATTCCCTGCAAGATTAGCCAGGTGAATTGGCAAATAACTGTCCATTGCACTCCAGAAGGTGCCGAGAATGACTAAAACAAAGATAAGAGCAGCTGTTTCACTTCCATATCGTTTAACAGCACTCATTGGTACAGCCAGCATTCCTGAGCGGGTATGCCACCACCATTCAGGCGGTGTTAATGGCATTCCATTGGCACATAGTGCGACAATCGATGCGACGATCATCAGTATTACATGGATGACGATTGGTAGAAGATAAGCTGGTCCTCCATTAGAATCAATTGCAATATTTAAATATCCAGCTAATGGACCAAAAATTGCGAAGCCTAATGAGCCAAACGCCAATTGACGACCAACATCGCCTCGACCACATGAGGTTTCACGAGTTGCAATTACAATTGCTGCGTCTACGAGGGTCACAGCAGCAGACGGGAAAATATCAGCTATAGAACGTATGGTGATATACATCCAGAACGTCATATCTGGGTCACCCGCAACTTGGCTACATTGATTTTCATTATGGACACTACCTGAAAATATGAAGAGAATTGTTAAAACATCACTTCAATTTCAATTGACTACTTATTATCAGACTATTAACTTACCGGGCAGCATGAAAGGGTCTAGAATTTCGCATTCTACTGAACAACTTTGATTGACTTTTGCCATCCTGAGTTCCATTTCTCGTGGAATACGGCATTTAAAATCTTCGGCTATGGGATAAGCGCACCATTCTTGTTTTTGTCTGGCATTACTCGCTTCACGGAAGCTCGCATTCACCGGTAGACTGCCTGAATTATTTGTATATACATGACAGACCCGCCCCGTACCCTCATTGTAACACAAATGTGGTGGTTCACTTCCAGCAACCACATAGCGTCTATGTTTTCTTCTTAATGGCTCTTGGGTTCGCCATTCAATTTCGTCATGTTTAATATCAGTATCGAGTGGACTGACTCTCATTTCATCTTCGTCGTCATTGTCTACCGGAATTGTTGTATCACTTGCCGGATCCATCGGCATTTTCGTTACATTATCCAATCCCAATCGATGCTGCACTCGTGGAATAATTGGATGACAGGCATAGTCGCAATTTCGGAGCAGAATGGCACATACTCTACTTTCGCTCGTCCAATTGTAACATGTGGAGAATTCATTGTTGCGTTCTTGGAGCACTGTTGCTCCTTCGCGATTGCACGAAAATTTGAGAGTCGGTCTGTGCTCTCGTGGAAGCTCAATTCGTTGGACAACCGGCACTAATAGTAATAATGAATAGAATACAGCTGATAAAAAACATGCCAGAGCTATCATAACTCTCAAGTAACGACCATTGGATGATTTTGATCCTTGACGCGTTGCCAATTTATCTGCCAGTGGTGCTGCTACTAATGGTCCTATCATTGCTATTATTGGTGATACCATTGAAACCAAACGGATCTCTTCAATTGTCAGTCCCACAGCCATCATATGGAGCGGCAGAAAAGGAAATAAACAGCCCATTCCTATTGCAAATAACAAATATTTAATAACTCTCCTTGAAATTTTCGAATTATAAATCAGTGATTATCTTAACTCTTCGAAGCAAAGTGGTTTACTAGAGTTATTATATTTTCTGATTCACGATCTTTCTTACTAACAAATTATCAGCTTCCACGAGCTCAATTCTGCTATTGAAAAAAGCACCCTATTTCGTTGATGTACGCCAACTTTCAATCAATTTAGCTAACAGGGAAGTGATATGCTTCGAAGAGTTAATTGCGACATTTCTCCATTGTACCTCCGAAAAACAGGAAGAGGAGGCACTTGAGAGATATGAGATTTGGATTAATGAATTTCCGCTTTGGAACATTTCCATCTTTTGTTGCCGTCCCCATTGTCTCTATTGACGCCATCGACATCTTGATGTTGAGTATTTTTTTTTATATTTCTTCACGATGATAAATTCAAAATAATTATTTATATGAGCATTTCCGCCTTGGATTCATTATAACAACCCTCGTGGAGTACTGTAACAGAAGATAAAAATAATAAAAATAAAAACCTGCCGTTGGCATTTTTGAATGTGAGGGGGAAAAATGGAATAAAAGGTCGGTTAGAAGGAGATAATGATCTTGAAACGGAAGTTCCCGACGTGTCTTATTCCATTGACTGAAACGATTAACGAGGCCTCGCGCACTCTCATCGCTTTAATAAACACGTCCTGTGACCCCATACAAATGTGCAAGAAACACATATACACACATGAATTAAACTATTACGAATGTGATGGTGATTTAAAGAACAAGAATTGCAGACTGACGTAATTTCCGTTATGATTACAAAATTCTTAATTGCACAGTGACTTAACAATTGTTTTGAAGTATCACGGAAATAAATTTTCATCAATTTTTTAAATAATTTATCACCTGCATTCATTCGTATTCATCAGGAAAACATAAAATTAAGACAGATTTATATATTCATTATATATGAAGTGATTCCGCTCGTGGTTGCTCCAGATATCTTCTCATGTTGAAAATAATTGTGTGCACTCCTCGACTTCATACCTGAAGCGTAAAAAAAGCAGAAACGACTCACCACCATACAGAGGTGCGAAAGAGAAAGAGTGGTAAAAGCAAGAAGAGCACGAGGTTAACGAACCGAAAGCGATGTCACCATTACTACATGCTCGTGATCGCACAGGTGCAAACAGTCTTTACGGAAGCCGACATCGGAACTACTCAATCATAGCAACGCCAACGACATCAGGATATATTGTTCAATGCATACGGAAGATTCTGATAAGTAACTTCCATTAATCGTCACTACTTTGTTGGGTAAACATATTTTTTTCCGTATTCACTATAAACATTGTTGGTTGTGATGATTAAAAACATAAAAGATGAATGAATGCAAAAAAAATTGAATGTATTGTCAGATAACAATAACTGGCAAAGACTGCTGAACTGATAAAAACATTTGACATCAAGATAAACACCAGTCTCCCCAATTTCAAACAATTTCAATACTTGTCAGACTTGTCGCACTGTATTATGAAAAAAATAAACTGTAACTATGGTAACGAATTTTATGTTTTGCAAGATAAACATCGCTCATAAAATTTCAGAGGCCAATAGCACCCAGCCTGCTACCCATTTTGCTATTTTCGTATTGCCCTCATAACTTATGTACAATATACATAAACACGAACTACTGTTACGTGTGAAATTATCTACACATTTACACATACACCCGACTTTATCACAATAATCTAACCACCTTACACACATTCAGCAATTCCTATTTCACCAACCCATAATTCTTGTTTCTTGCAAAAAAACCAATACGTGTTTGAATTATTTCAATACATTTTTTTCCTTTCGACGTGGCTTTATGGTAGAGTTGAATATATTTATTTGAGGTGCAAACAGGCGACACACTTGGCACTCACCAAAGTTACAAGTCATAATAAGTAACTATTTTCAACAATCTATTCTATTTCAATCATATATTACTAAGGTATGAGTCAAAAGAATGAAGAAAGAATTCCCTAACAGCGATGATAAAAAGAAACAAAAGTTATCTCTAATGAATTTCCCATTCGACGTCGGTTGTGAGTACGTAGTTATATATAGAAACATGTAACATACATGCATATATGTATAAAATATTCATCATCACAAGTAGGTTACCAAGCGCAATAAATTCCTCGAATTAGATTCAATCAGGACTCTGATGAATGTTGAATTAAAAGCATATACTGGAAATAACGTTCACATCAGTATTTTTCTGTCACCATGAATATCAAAAATAGAAAAAAGAATTTCACATTTCACATCAACGTTGGAAAAGTCTTCATAGAATATTTCGACATTGTTTCATTTCATTAATTATTTTCCACTCCTCAGAATGATCGAATCGGTGTAGGGCGTGACATTTTATCATTTTCATAGCCTCCGGGGTTCCATTAAATACACATTCTCTAAATTAGGAAAAACAGAAAGAATAGATGAAGATAAAACAATGAATACTGTTCGTTCCTCCTAATGGGAATTTCTCATTTTCATACATAAACATATACAAAAGAAAGAGAAGGTACATCTCAATGATAATTAAATGTGATTCTTTAGATCAACTCCATACGTGTGCACGTATTAATATAAATTACGACAACGTGTCATTACTTGAACTATACTGTCAGAAAGAATCTACATATGAATAAATACGAATGTCCTCGAATTCTAAAAATAAAGATGAGGTACTAAAAAGCGCAACCAAGAGTGAGGGAAAAATTGAGAGAAAGTAAAAAATTGAAATCATTGTTCGGGTGTGGAGGCGTCTGCGTCATCTGGTGCTTTCGAACACCTCAGGATAGATACGAATGAACAATTGTGTAACTAAATTTATAACTCCTGCAGTAAATCACATTAAACTTCTAAATAATTTAATATTACTGGTGAATAATTATCAATTAATATATAATAGGAGGTGTGGATAAATAATTAATTTGAATACTGAATAGTATTTGAGTAAGTGAGTGGATGAGTAACTAAGCGAGTAATTAAATTGATTATCAAATGCATCTGCTGTGTTATATATTAAAGGAATATTGATACGGAGGTAGAAGAGTAGAATCACCAGAAAATTAGGTTAACGATGTCGGCGTCATGAATGTGATGAGGGAGACGACTGAGTACTATTTCTCGTGACGTTTATTCGAAGATTTAATTTATATCGAGACTTATCATGCAGTACAAAACATGGAATGAATACCTATGTAAATGTACGGGTGGATAAAAAAAGAATGTGGAAGTCTTTACTGTTCCTCACAAAATTTGCAATCACTTCAAGGTGTTGGGAAGAAATAGGTGATATATTTGCTATAAATGATTCAATTGTTCAAATAAAAATTATCTCTGAACCGATCAAGATATGGCAAAAATTTTGGATGAGGAATTTTTGCTTCCTCAGAACGAGCAA
Organism: Meteorus cinctellus; assembly: GCA_030523045.1. NCBI lineage: Eukaryota > Metazoa > Arthropoda > Insecta > Hymenoptera > Braconidae > Meteorus > Meteorus cinctellus. The sequence continues at coordinate 172,266 of JAPYZF010000156.1, forward strand.
TTGCTTTATCTAATCATTGAAATATTCCAATTTAATTTTTGAATAATTGCTTTTTAGAAAGAGAACGATGATGGGAATGTTTCTGTTGCGATAAATAAATATTTTCTCCACAAATTTGTGTTCGACCAAACTATATTTTGATCCTGCATGTCAACGTGAAATATAACAAAATAAATTGTCCCCGGAAACTGAAAGTGAATCGAAGCTTGATGGAAAAAGTGTGTACTAATAAGGATTAGCATCAGGAGAGAATGATAAAATAGATTCGTTTGATAGAGAAGAAAATTTATGCCCAGATCCAAATCAGAAAAAAAAAAACACGACTCATAATTTGTGTATTTCGTCATGGATTTTTATGGGCTTCATATCTTCACTCACATAAAGTCTCAGGGTCAGTTTATACCGCAACACTATTTCGGTCGATGGCGTTATATCACATCCAGATATGTACTTTATACATATACATATATACACATATGCATGTATGAAGATATACCCGGCCACACACTTTTAAAAATGATGCAAAGTAAACAAATGGCAGCCGGTGACATTTAAAAGAAAGGAATATATAATATAAGATAGTTAGAGAGCATGCAAATAAGCGAGAAAGTCTTTTTATACATGTGGAAAATAAAAAAAAAACTGGGAAGAAAATTGTGTAGGAAAAAAAAGAAAGAGAGAAATGAAGTATTTTCAAGACAGTTCTGAAAGAGAAAAGTCTTCAGGAAAATGGTATGAAGTTTATATGTGCATGAATACAAATAAAAAGTTCCTTTCGCTTCTAACAGTTCATACAAAACCAATATATATATATATATGTATATATACATATGGTATGGAAAAATATTCATAATGTATTTACTTTTTCCCTCATTCTCATTTTCCCTTTCTCCTCATAATCTTCGACCTTTTTTTTCACTCAACAAGATAGCTCATACAAAACCGGTCGGTGCACAATTATATGTATCCCTTCAAAAAAGATATATATACACACATGATCACTTGAATTATTATAATTTTTTTTTCATCATTCCATAATAGTCATCAACAATAAATAAATTATTCAAACCACTCAGCGCAACAGTGAAGTATCCTGACTTTTACTATTTTATTTTAGTAATTGAATGACTTATGGGAGGAATGAAACTAAAAATGAAGATGGAAATAAACATTTACAATTTTTATGCACTTCCTACAAATAGAAATGAGAAAAATTGGCTAATTAAATTTGGTAACAAAATAATTTGACATAAAACACCTTACTATGATATCCAGAATGAATTTAAATTGATATTTCTAGTGGTGGCCACTATACATCACCCTAATACATATTTCCATATACATATACATTTATTTCTACGTTTTAGCATCATGTAGACTGAAAGAATGACTTCACACAACCGAAACACAATTAATGGTGTCACAATGTGTCCACCACATGCATATACAATATATATTATCCCATTGAAACTATCACCATGACCCTTTATACGCTCATCCACCCTCTGTCTCTCCTAAACTCCGCTGTTCCTCTTTCAGTACGTACAAACAGTTAACTCTCATCGTCGACAATCAACGCAGCGACAAGGCTTTTGTTACATATATACAGTATGTACTCGTGTTGAATTAATGATTTGACGACAAATTTAATTTGATCGTGATTCAAAACATCAGTTGGAACAGACATGTCACTGAGACAGAAAATAAAGAGAAATTAATCAATTTGAATGATCAAAAACAATAATACCAGTTATCTTGATTATTTATTTGAACTATTTTCATTGAATATCTGAACTTTTGAATTGGAATTGTCAAAAAAGAATGAACTGTACGAAAAGAAGTGAGAGAATCTCCATCATTCCAACACAAGAATTCTATCATTCAAATTTCTTGAATACATCAGAATGTTCTTGAGATATTAAAATCTCTGTACTACTGATAAAATCGCAATTTAATACAAAAAATAAAATGAAGGAATCAATCACACAAATGAAATTATTAATATATTTTGATTTCGCATGTACCGAATGAGAAAAAATGAATTTTTCTATGAACATAACGAGCGGAAGAATTACTGAATAGACCTTGAACTGGACTCAAGCTTCATGAAGATTAAATAAACGAAGACATAAAATGATTGAATTGAAGACATTGAACCTCTGAGATATGATGAAAGCGAGTGTGGAAGCTGATGAGATACATAAGTATATATGTGAATAGAAGGATAAGAGCAAGACAACGTGAGTGTTTACAGCAGAATAACGGGAAGAATTGATGCTTATACTGTACACATACACGCATAATAGGAATTTATACGCGCAAAGCAGGAGAGAAGAAAGGATATGAAGAAGATAAATGGACAAAAGAATCTTGTATGTGTATATGGTGTTATTGTATAGGATAGAGAACTGTAGAGAAAAATAAAATAAGAGAAGTTGCATCACACACATAAAAGTGGGAAGAAAAGATATAAGAGAGGGATTTCATATGGCCTATACGTTCATCTCGGTCAATTGAGATCATCGGTAGAGATATATACCTATACTACCTGAAAGCACAGAGGGGAAGTTGAACCGTTATGCAGTATATGTATAGATGAAAAGCGAGCAATAGCGCCAGCAATTCATCTCAGTGAAAAAAATATAATTAAATTTTTATTTTGTTTGTTCATGGACTGAATTCGTTCTCATGATGACACGATTTATATTTATGTCTTATTTTTATCTGACTCCTCACAGGAGTGAAAATAAAATTGAAAGGAAATGAAGAATCCGGCTATACATGACTACATGAGTCAAAGTACTGGAAATATATCTTACTACTTTAACAGAATTTAGCATTTACATTTCATTATTTTTCTATTACTGTTGTTATTTCAACCCTTAGGACGTTAACTCTACTTTCATAAGAGGAACTGTATCACTAAATATGCAGTGCATTCCTCCTTGACATTTCATGCTAATAGCGGAAGAAAAAAGTAATTGTCACGAGGTAAACGTTAAGAACCAGATAAAAGAATAGGGAGGAAATAGATATGTCGGTTCCTCTTGCTACCAAGAGACAGGGAAAATTAAGGAGGAAGAAATAGAAGTAACACTGTAACGATACTTAGAGCAAGTTATGTTATGTATATGTAAATAATGTGAAGAGTCGAAGAGAGTGGCGTAACATGAGATTTACATAAATTGTCGGTGTGGCACACGATGACGACGGTAATTTCTTTATGTATTCATTTATACATATCTTTTTGTTTGTTTTTGTTTACCGTTTCTTTCCTATTCTTATTCCCGCCTCCGTCTGGACATCGTAAGAAGGAAGAAATAAACAAGCGAATGGAGGCAGAAGATAAGCGCGTAAGTGTATGCACTTCAGAAGTAAAATCGATAGATCCTGTTTCATGATAAATGTAGAAAAAGGTATGTACAAGAAGGTATATATCCTATTTAATTTTCTCAACGAATCCACGATGGATATTATCGATTGAATACGTTAAATTTTGGAACTAAAATTATTGAGATACCGAATTGGAAACAAAAACTCAACTCGTGAAGATATCGGAATAGTAATAAATATAAATTCCCTCATCTTAACCCACTAAAGAAGAAATCAATTACTTTGAGTAGCAAGTGATAGTAGTAATCGATTGTAATAACGACAGAACGGAACAGATATGATAAATAAACAGTAATGAATAACAAAAAATAAAGCAGCAAGAGAAAGAAAACGAATAAACAAATAGAGAAAGAATGAAAAGTAGGACAGAGTAAGAGGATTGAGTGATTAAAGAGGGCTTTCGCGGTGGTGAAAACATGTCACAACTCACGACTCAACTGAAAAAAAAAATGATATACACACCCAACACACGAACGTTTCTACGGGAACTAAAAACAAGACAGAGGAAACCAAAATAGTTAAATGCACAAAAATTAAACGTTCGTGTCAAAAATGCCTTGGATTGTAAGGGCTCCAATGCAATTACATTCCTCTCACCCTCGTATCCAATTTTAGTCGTCACCACTGACTATGTATAGATATGTATATACCACTATATAGCCTAAGAAAATCCCCTGAGGGCTTTGTGTGATGGAGTGACTAAATCGAAGGAATATTGCGTCGTGAAATCACGTTTGGCACGTCAATTGCATGATCTGTTTCGCTTCATTCTCTATTATGATTCTATGATGAGATCAACGAATGAAAATCTCTGTGGATTATTCCAAGTCTCCAAAAGGGTAATCAACTAGATGAATCTGAAGTGGAATGCGCACACACATGAATATACAGGTGGTATTATTAATACAAATATGATTGATGAATTAGATAGTGACGTATATAATGATATGAGTTCATAAATACAAACCTTGGTCCTTGACAATCTTATAAACTAATAAAACAGATTGTAAAGTGGAGTCCAATAATCATCAGAGAATTATCACTGCACTCATCAACACGTTGTTTCGTTTAGTTTCCAAATTGTAATGTGGATAGTTGTTCGTGGTAAGTGTGATGATCAGGAACTTTTGATTCAAAAGATGCAACTGAATAATTGTTATATTTGTGCATATGATATTTTGATCAGCAATGCGAATTGTAAGACACTAACAACACGACGTCCACCGCGCGACTGTTGCCGCAACAGTGTCGCGTCTTGTGTCCCGGCGGGAAAACGTCCGTTGGGTGGCGGCAAGTGGTGCTCTTGCTTTGGTAACAAATAACATGCAGCGCACCTCAATGCGCATGAACGCCATTATACACACTTGTATATGGATGCCTGGAATCAACGTATGTTCTCTATGCAGTAACCGGTGGTAGTTTATTCTATATAGGTTTAAGCACAGGGTGGATATCCCCTGCGGTGATACCAGAGATACTTTCTTCCAGAATGAAAAAAAAAGTTGCAGCGGAAATACATAATTACACAGTTACGCTGCATGTATATAATTTCGATTTGCATTTGGTGTGACTCATGTCTGTTTTATGACACAGATCTGCACCTGACTATGCTGAGGGTAGTGTGCCACGATCGATTCAATTTCGTTTGTGGTGTTAGTGTGTTGCACTATTTTTTTTTGATTTTCTTCTCTACAGCGGCGGATGTTGATAAGTGATCCATCGGTAATGAAGATTTGGATGTAGGTAATATAGGACGGGATGATATCAACGAAGGAAAAATCTTTTGTTTCTGTTTTATTTAAAAAAAGTAGATGCCGCGAGAACATTCTGGACGAATGCAATGTGTCTTATATAGTGGCAGTTGTAAATTATTGAATCCGCAGTATATCATTTGCAATTGCGAAGTGAGAACGTAACATTTTTTTCTTTCTCTGCATTATCCGTTGATTTGTGTGCGTTTGTATGTTTTATAAGATCTTCAAGGATTTTCCATAAAAGTGCAAATAAACGGTGATAGTATGTGACTCATTAATCATTTGTTACTGAAATCTGAATGTTGTCTGTCTTCCACTTTGGGAATGTCCTCCAGTTTATTTTTATTTTCAATGTTACATTTATTCAGAAACAGATGTTTGAATATTTAATGGGCCTATCACATTCACGTAAATTAAAGGGTCAAATGAATAGGTAGAGATTGCATATAATTGTGTGAAAACAAAAATTAACAAGAGAACAAATTTATGGTTGTATTGATTTATACCTAGAATAGTGAGTTGTTAACCTTAAATTATCCCAATAAAAAAGTAACCAAATATGAGTGGGGAATCGTAGCGAATTTGAAATTTAATGTATTGACTGAATGTTCGATGTTTAATATTGCAGAATATCTATTTCAGAAACGAAAAAATGGAGAATGATAAATCAAAAAGTGGCAATGCCAGTAGCAGTAATAGACCACTCTCGATTCAAGCACCACCACCTAATGTTTCACAACCACCAACACTTAATCAGCCGCGACAACCTTCAGATCTTCAAGGTCTTCTTAGATTTGCAATGGAAGCTACGAAAAATGAAGATGCTCAAAGTCAGTCGACTGTTCAGACGTTAGATGAAGAGGTGAAAATCCGTACAATCAATTTGTATTTCATCTCAGACTTTTCAGAGTTACCATACTCATAATTTCTTGATTCCAGAGAAAGCAATTCTTGACGAATGCATTGAATTCATTAACTGTTAATGTGGTTGAAGAGCTTCAGAAAGCGTTGAAACTGTTATCGAATGTGATGGAAGTAAGGGCCGACGACGATCCGTCCGAGTATGAGAGAGCATTGGAAGTTGTGAGTGATTATGTAGGCAATATGGATGTTGCCAATGATTTTTATAAAATCGGTGGATTTGCTGTACTTGGCCCGTGCTTGAACTCAACACACGAAGGTATTAGATGGCGAGCAGCGGATGTTATCGCAGAATTGACTCAGAATAATTTATACTGCCAAGACAAAATATTAGAGATGGGTTTGATACCGATTCTATTGTCCATGGTTGACACGGATCCATCGGAACAAGCACGAATTAAATCACTTTATGCTGTGTCATGTACGTATTACATTTCTTCAGCTCTCCGAGCACTGAATGAGGAATAATTTAAAGGTTCAATTTCCAGGTATTATCAGGGGAAATCCATTGGCATTGAAATATATGGACATTAATGATGGCTACTCTGTATTGATAAGAGCAATGCAAACGTCAATTGAAAAGTTACAAGTAAAGTCGGCATTTTTGCTATCAGCATTATGTAGCAAAGACAATGCTCATGCATTAAGATCAACTCTAATAAAAATGGGTCTCGTGGAGCAGGCTGCTGGGCTATTGGCTATGGGAAACATTATGTCTGATACTAGGTAGTGATCAATTTTATGATTCAATGCTATATTTTTATTAATGAATGAGTCTAATGTTCTTCATTGTTTATTGCAGAGATTGTTTGTTGAGTATTCTGAATAGTTTGTCAGCAAATAACAATTTGCAAGCATTGCGAGAATGTCGGCGACCTGAATTATGTTTAAACGAAACCTTGAAACGCCATTTGAAAGACTTGAAGGCTGAAGAAGCCGTAGATGAAGTTGAACTGTGCAAAAATCTTCTCGATCGAATATTTGCCGATAATTCAAATGAACAGGATAGATAGCACCAATAATGGTTAAATGTGTTCATATTCTCAGCGAAATTGATATAATTTATTTTTTATTTTTGCCACAATATTATCAAGTGTAATGAAACCACTCACATTTCTCTTTTCATAGTTTTTTGTATTACCTCGAAGTTATTTAAAAGCGAAGGAGGAAATTTTTGGAATGTATAATATATCTTCAATTTCAAATCATTGTACAGTATATATTCGAATTGTAACAAATTTGTTTATCTCTCAATTAAATAGTTTATAATATCTGAGAATAAATAAAAATTCATCTACATCCGACGCGATCTCTCGGTATGAGCCTGAGTTCGGTACCATGCTTTAGGAAGACATTGCCTAAGAGTAAAATGAGAACATTCATTATTCATCATCCCAGACACAACTCAATCATGTGTCATATTGATTCTGTCACAAAATCTCATACCAGCAGTTTGTTGTGGATTTATACCGACACCATCGTCAGTGATAATTGCGGATGTTGCAGGCGTTACACGAAATTCTTCAGCAGCAAATTTCAGAACTGCGGTGAACGGTGTATTTTCTGGCACACTCAATCTAGAGAAGATATGGATCGAAATATGTTTGATGAAACGAAAGAAAAATCATCTATCTCTTATGCATAATCTTATCTACATTTTCCATTTTATTCTGTACAATTTTCTTCTACATCTAACCAAATCGCACCTCCAACCTGTGCTTTCGCCAAACTTAATCGTTGACTTGTTAAGGCACCGATCTCATCTGTGATTGTTAATAAATTATTTATTATTTTCAAGAGGTGTCTATATGTGAATTGATCGTCGGATTTCCAATTGTTCTCATCTCTGTACATATTACGACCGAAATAAAACACAGCGTCCATAAAGCTTACCAAAAAATCTAAATCTTTTAATAATCGACGTAATAATTTTCTTTTGACTTCAATAATTTCCAAACAAATGTTTACTTCATAAGCATTCATTCGTCGTACCAAGTTTTGTATTATTAATTTTTCTACTGCGCTATTCTCACTCAAATGCCACAAATACTCTAAAATTTTTTTCACATGTCCATCATCTATCATTTGATCAATTGCTTCTTCTATTTCTTCTACTTGGCCAGACGATGCAATATTTTCCCAAAGCATTATCCTCGCCTCGTCTTCTATGATTGAACTTGATAAGCCAAGTCCAACCATTGAATTTATCAATGTATTTGCGGACAATGTATTAGCTAACATATTGTCAAAAAATGAATTCAATCTTTCTCGACCGCAATTTCGCACATACAGTTGTAAGAGCTCATCAATGACTTCAGTTGGTACTTGCGTACTTTTCATGTATACTTCAAGTAAATTATCACACGCTAACACTAATTCTGAACACGTGTACATACGAGTCCGATTCATTTCTTTCCAATGACCACACAAATGATTTTCAAAATTCTGCATCTGATTTTCTGCCTTCGCTCGTGCGACTGCGCTTTCAACAAACATACCACAATTAAATGCTTTTGAAATATTTCCACACGTAAGATTTTGAATTGTTGATGGATTTTCGATCAATTGCAAATATAAATCAAATGTTTTCAGGATCTTTTCAAAATCACTATCAGCCATTTTTTCTCTCTTCCAAACTGTAATATTCTGGTTTAGATATAGTTCCCATTCATATATAAGAATGACGACTCCCTTCATCTTCTGGCAATTAGCAACAGACAACTTGGACTATTCATCTGTTGAACAAAAGGAAGAAAAATGTGAGCGTCATTGTTGCCAGAAGAATCCAGGATTTTACTATAATTAAAATATAAAATCTATAATCTAAACATAAAACATTCCCAGCACTAGCAGTCAGACATTAAAAGACTCATCAGGCTCTAAAAAGAAGAATACAATCTTCTACTCTGGATAAGTAAAATTACTTTGTCAATCAATTCAATAGGTCTACGTCGATCGTGCTAAAGTGGAGTAAGAATTTGTTTACTTACACTTTGAATGGGAGTTTTGGATCCGATGTAAGGGTAATTTTGAAGGTCACTTTCGACCTACAAAAAAACACAAAATTAATGAAGAATTGTGACATGTGGAACCATAAACCATATGTTTCACATACAAACCCATTAATATTTGAGGTTATGAGAAATACGTAAAATATTTGCGAATATCTGAACTCTGTAATTAATTATAATGGAATTGTTTGCACTTACGTCATGATTTTGGTTATATTTCTCTTCCCACTCTAGAAATAACAATAATAAAAGTCAGCGATTAACAATTAACCTCACTCGACTGGTTTCCCTATGAGACGTTTCGCCATATTGGTATCCCGAAAACATTTCGAAATGTTGTTCAGTCGATAAGGTGAATCTCCACTGTAATTATCAAGGCGCGAAAAAATTTCAAATCATTGGCACTATCAACACGATTTGAAAATGTTTGTTTACAAGAATACATATATGAAGCTTCTCAACAATGCGATCGTACAATTATTTATTCCAATAATAAGATAAATATCCTCCATGATCATCATTGATAAATATTATCATAATATTATTAAATAAATTCATGATTACACCCAACAGACATGATTGAATTATCTGCCTATATTGTCTACAGCTTTATCATAGTATCGAAGATTCTTTTTTGTTCATATAATTTTACCTCTTAATGAATATGAAGCCATTGAAATTCCTGTAGTTTTTCCCCCAAGTTCATTTATATGAATTATCATGAATTAGACAATTTTCAATAATAATTCTTGTTGTGGTTTTTTTTCTCAGTCACAATGACACGTACCCTGTCTTTTTCTTCAGTGTTTAGGATTGAAGGGACAGCATTGGTCTTCTTTTTATCTATCTGTCTTCTATATGTATGAATAATATTATAATGTGGACAAATAATAAGTCTGATTTTATATAAACTCTCATTAAGTAGAGTCGTCTAATTATACTCAGTGTATACTAATAATTTACGACATTTTTCATTTTTTCTTTTCCGGTTGTATTATTTATAGTCTACCTATAAAACATTCTTTTTCTTCTTTAATCGATGCATATTGCTATGGTAACTTTTTTATTTTAGGTCTGATCGACGACCTGCGTCGCATAACATTTTTTTTTGATTATTTCAAGATGAAAGTCACACAAAGTTCTTCCTATTTCGCTTATTGCATGTTTCTAAATGAGTTCAATTGCTTTTTGTTGTTTTTAATTGCGACCGCATTTACCAGTGCATAGAAATTTAATGCGAAGATTTCCTCGACACACAGTCTTCTCATCTTATATGCTGGTTTGTTGCAACTATTCTTGCTCTGTATTTTCTTTTTCTACCAGTGTGTTAGTCACATTATTATATCATTTGATTTATCTGCAGTGACCAAAGTGTGTATTCATAAAGTTAGTTATAAACGCCAGTATACAATATTGCATTTACATCTTATTTATATATTATATGATCTGATGTTGATATGAAATTGAAAAAAAAAGAAATTACTTAATCAAATCATAACAATAACTACTGGGAAATGAAAGAGATAAATAATTTTTCGTCGAAATAAATTTATGAAAATTAATTCAAGTATTTTTTTTTGGTTTTAGGTGTTCTTTTTTATTTTTATAAAAAAAGAAAATTCAATGTACACAATTATGCGGAAGGAGTGGATGAAGATCTTATATTTGTTTATGGAGAAATAGGTGATGGAAATAGTTAAGGGAAAGAAGGTGCAAAAATGGGAATGAGTGAATGGAAGAGTGACATAATGTTAATCTTGACTTGGTGTACTGATTTTTCTTGTTTTTCTTCGTCATGATAATTGTCTTCATTATTATGCTCATTTTTTTTTCATTATTTTCCCTCAATTACACACTACATGTTGTTGAGAACAACAAAAAAAAATTAATGTTCAACATTCTACAGGAATTGGTGCAATATTCATTGATATCCTTAATTCGTTTGGATTGCTATTTCTCTAATTTGTTTTCCCTTCCTTTTTTGCTTCATATTACGCATTCATGAAGAAAAATAATTGATTAATTGTGTGCTGCAGATGGCGTAAATTGGAATCGATAAAAAAGATAAAGGAATTCAAGATGATTATGAGACAATGGCAATGATTTTTTATGATAGTTATTGATCACATTCATAAAAAAAAGTAACAACACAGGTATGTTTATGATAAATCGATGTCATGATTAATACAATAATTTCAAGTGTGTGTTCGCGACTTCCTGAATGGGAAGAAGTTCTAGATCTTATTCACTTATTTTATGATGTTGCCATTATTACTTTTTTTCACATTTTCGTTTACTGGTTGTATTTATTTTTCATATAAACTGTCAGAAATGCGTTGTTAAGTATTTCGCATTCAATGTTATTGGTTGCATTTACGTTACTTGCATGATTATTCATAATTATTTATGTCTCTCGGAGAGAACTGATTTTTTTTTATTTCGAATGTGGGAAACAGAAGTTCTGTCGGTGAAGTAAAAATCATTATAAACAATGATCGGAAGACGAAACCCGGCGTAGTTTCTCGCTTGGCCATTCACATTTGATTCGCCTTTCACAATTTTTTTTCAATACTTTGATGTTCTAGAAATAGAGTTTCTCTTCAAAAATTTCTCCATTTGTTTTCAAGCGATCTTGGCAAACTATATGTCATCGTTCGAGTATATAATATCAGACACAAATAAGATTTCCTCATATCCTTGTCATAATTTTTTCGCGACGTTTCATATCTTTTAATGTAAATAGTGCCGACGTATCAATGAATAGTGGATCTCTGTTATGAGAACAGTTGTGAAATACTGTTAGTCCAGATTCACCATCCCGTATATATACACACAAAAAGATTTTTGGTTTTTACATTTTTTATTTTATGACGATCATAGCAATTTCGCGTGCCAAACTCATTTTTAGATGTTTACCAAATAAAAGTTATTATGCTGTTGATGATAATTCGACATGACATTTCATTACTCTATTCATATTGAATAAACGGACAATTATAAGTAAACAATAATAAGGACGCGGTTGCTTTTTCGTAATTGGTTTCAGGGTTCGGTGTGTATGTGTTCGCGCATACGCATGATGAATCGTCGATGTGTCATCTTTAGGTTCAGTTATAATCCGTGTGCGTGGGTTAAACACAGAAAACGAGGTTGAAATTGTCTAAAAATGACGTAACGCACACATTAAAATTTTTTCCTGCATGACATTTTTATGAATGTTCAGTAGATGTCATTATTTTGTTATACACACATATACACAAACACACACGAGAGACCAACACAAAAATAATTTACAATTGTGTCAAATGAATTTATATCATTGTTTTCATTTTCGTTTTTTTCGTCTTCACTCACTGTTTATTTTACAAATTTTTTCCGACTGTAACCACAAAACCGCCGACGAAGTGTGGCAAATCAAGAAGAGAGAAATTCAAATTAGTCAATTGGACCTTACAATCTATAAAGTGTACATCAACGGGGAGCAAAAAAAAATAAAAATAAAAAGAATATAACAAAAAAAGTGAATTCCATAACGATCGACACTTACATACACAAATTCTCTCAACAAGTTCCTTGCAGTTACTGTTTATTATTATTATCATTATTATTATTATTATTATTTTCCGTTACTCGCAATATGTCAATATATTGTTGCCAATCAGCTTAAAAATGATTATTTAATCAACATTTCAAATCGTTTGGATATTTTTTGCGCCTATATATACGTGGGTGCAGAAAAATGCACGTTTCATTTATACGTTTTCCTTTGTTTAGCTCTTTGTTATTGATTCAATTTTCCATTTTCTTCTGTTCTTCCGAATCTCTTCATGTTCCTTCCGAGCTTCAGTTTCGTCGCTTATGAATACTTTAATAACTCATCCATCACACAGTTGTGGCGATATTCGGTTGATTTTGATTGGTACTTATGTTGGATGTTCGCGATCTTATCAGAAAGAAATTGAAAGTAATTTTATATCAGAATAGAAAGTTGATAAATCGCACAAATCGCGTGTACGCACGCGATCTGGAAAAACTATTCTTTTCTGTCTCCATATCGCATTCATAAATCATTCTGTTCGCTCGTATGTATTGAAAAAGTTTCTATGATATAACGTCGCCATTCATTTTATTTGTTCTTTCATTTCTTTTGCGTCACTTGTAATTATCGGCCGATTTCTGTCGACAATTTTCGTTTGACTTAACGTTATGAGAGGAGGGAGGGAGACAATTGAAGGTGTGGTTGGATGTTCTTTTTCAGTTTAGGTGAAATCGGAAATGGTGTTTTCTTTCTTCGTCTTCTTCTGCTCAGTTTGTTATTTGTATTTTGTCGGGCTGGTTTCAAGTTGAGAGATTGCAGGGTCCTAATAGCTCCGCGTTGTAGTTACGCCCAAGAAGTTTATTATTCACTTCTTTTTAGGTTTGTTATTGCCACCTCGAGGCGGCGTCACCGGCCTGCCGGAATTGAGGCCACTATAAGTGAACTTCCTCTTGTCTGCCGGCTTCAATATTTGAAAGCTACACATAAGCGTTTCATCGACGGACATCATGGCACCGGCATTATCGAATTCACCACAATAATTTGGCGCTGAGAATAACGTTACCAATTGTCGTTTTGCAAAAAATTCATATCCGTCCTCCACAACCTAAAAATAAAATCGAAAATAAACAAATAGAATAAAACAAAACAGATAAATTTCAATGTCACATTAATAATACACCTACACAAACGCATGCTTATACACAGACATGCATGACGTGAAACATGAGTGACACATCAATTGAGAAATCTTTTAGAAGTCACGGTCATACATAATGAAATTAATTCTCTAATAACACAGTAATTCACAAACAATTTGTGAAGATCAATTGGAATGAAGTGAGCCGTTGAAATATTTCCAATTAGAAATCAAAGACCAATAAGAGATGGAGTAAAAACATATATATTTGAATGCCAATTTCTTACCTGATGCGCGCGACATATGAGGTCAAAGTCGTGCTTATGTAAAAATTTGGCAACAACTTCGGCACCAAATGTAAATGAAACTCCACGATCATTTTCACCCCAGCCCATTGTGTCTTTGTCCGGGTCCGACCAGAGAAGATCACAAAGTAGACCCTGATCGGGTACATCAGTGGGTCGCATAATACGCCTTATTTGCTCCATGCTCTGTAAATCAGGACTTAATCCGCCATGACAGCAGAATATTTTTTCGTCAACAATGGCTGCTACTGGCAAGCAGTTGAAACAGTCCGTGAATGTTTTCCACAGCTTAATATTGTATCGACGTTTACCTATTTAATTTAAAAATACCCAAAAAATCAATACTTGACTTTATACATATCTCATAACTTGTCATGTACGACTCGCAATTTTCTACATATGAATAAATGCATAAATAAACAACTCACATTCATCATAGAAGCCATATATCCTGTTAATTGAGGCACATTCGTGATTGCCACGTAGAAGGAAAAAATTCTCTGGATATTTGATCTTGTATGCGAGCAAAAGGCATATTGTCTCTAGCGATTGCTTCCCTCTGTCAACATAGTCCCCCAGGAAGAGGTAATTGCTCTCTGGTGGGAAACCACCATATTCGAAGAGCCGCAGCAAATCGTAGTATTGCCCATGGATATCACCTACATGATAACCGAACACAAACAAGGAAACAAAAAAAAATGAATATCAAAGCCAAATTAGTTATCAATTTAAATTACACCGCTGTTTATCATATTACGACTTAAATCGTTGTAAGTCGATTAATGCGATGCAAACAAGTATGCTAATATCATTAATCGCATTCGATAATTGCGATGAATAATTCTACTCTTTTACGCGTTCATTCTTGTCGCAGTAATTTATTTTATCCTCTCTACTCTGATGTATAGTATTATGTAAGTTACAGCAGTTGAACTCTGAGTATGCATAGATGGGGAAAAAAAAAACATTAATAAATAGAGTACTCACCGCATATTTTCAACGGCGCCTCCAACTCAAGCAGAATCGGTTGAGATAGAAAAATTTCGCGGGACTTGAGACATAGTCCCCGAATCTCACCCTCGGTCAACTGGACATTCTTTCCTGGTCTGGATCCTCGTACTAAATATAAACAAACAAAAAAATGAGACATGATTTATTATTCCCAGCTCAACAGCAACAATACATGTGACATTATATATATATACATATATATATATATTGAATGTGAATGTTACGCGGGCGATCGATTCGCAAGCCAAGAGAGCAAGTTATGTCTATACCAAATAAAATAGTCGAGTGCCAAGGTCAACGGACGATTATTTCTAATCGAAACTTATATTTATTATTATTCTTATTCTCTCCTACTGCGTCGAACCATGAGACTACTTCCGACACAGTCAATTTTCTCTTCTACTATCCTACAAATTAAATCAATCACGATAATAATATAATTACACTCAACTTCGTTTGATACTACAATTGTTTATGTTCTTAAACTTTCCCGCTTTGGCTTTCATTAACGGACCTCGCCCAAAAATGCGTGCGAGAGATTTTCATACTGTAGTTATTAAAGATGATTTCAATACAAACACAGTCACATCCGTACATACATTCACCGCGCCCACAATGTCGATTTTCATTCATATACTAAATTTAATCCAAAATGTTGCGTAATTAAAGTCATAACAAGAATCATCATGTTGCGTTGTAACAATCAAACAGAATCAACTACATCCCTCAGAACACAACATTAAGTGGGCAATCAATGAATGGATAAGCTAAAATGAATCATAAAAATATGTACTAAATTTTTTCCAAACAACCAAAAAGGATTGACATGAAATCTTTGGAAGTTGCCTGAAACTTTTATTATAAGATGAATAATGAAAGAGAGACAATGCATTCGTTGAGAGGAGTTTATATACACTACTACTACAACTCAACATGGAAGTCGCAAGAGGAGAAGCAGTGAAGTGGGGGAGGGAGCACAGCAGTTCTACAGAAAAAGAATAGAGGAAAAAAAATGAAAATGACTGACTGCTAAGAGTGATAACATGAGAGAATATTGAATTATTGGAGGGTATTGAATTGATATTAAATAAATAAAACATTGTTTTATTCGTCTGAGTGGCGTCACCCCTCCCCTTTTTCTCTCCTCTCTACTTTCAGTTCGCAGTTGTATTATGTGTATATAGTATGTATCTCAATCAGGAGCCTTGGTGCTCTTTACCTTCCAAAAGTCGAGGGATGATGTTGTCAATATTCAATTTATCAGCTTCAGACATCGGGCCGGGTTTTCTTGTGCGTCCCGGGCTTCACACGGAGCACCTCGCAATTAGGATGGCGTTTGATTTTTGTGGATTCCAGTTGCTTGCACGTCACTCTGTGACACTAGGTACGCTTACGCGGCTTATGAACAAGGTACTCGCAATGGCCGCCCGGACACACAACCAACCGCCGTACTCCCTTCTTTCTCCTTCGTCGTATCGTCTCTCGTCTTTTTCACCCTGCGCAGCGACCACCGCGACTCCTCTTCGTTGAAACTACACGGCCAACCGACACACGATACTGAGTGTCTTCTCTCTGTTGATCTCTATATTTATATGATATGTACATGAATTTACATTTATCTGTATATAACTATATATAAATGGGGAATCTATACACAGAATGTTTGATGACGAGATGTGATTATTCCTAGGGTTACGTCGTCTTTTCAACTCCAATCGTTGTTATCAACTGATCATGAGGCACATCGACTGCCGATATTGCGCATCTTCATTTCTGTATTTGACGCCATCGTGTCACCATTTATGTAAATTCGCCCATTGCCGCCAATAGCTTGTGATATTTATTTTTTATCTAATATTTTATAGAATTTTGTGGTTATGTCAGTGTATTTATATCAACACATAATTTAGTGATTCGAGATATTTATGAATATGTATTTTTCGATTGTTTTATCACATTTTTTTGTTGTTATTTCGATTGAAATAACGACATTTTTTGTGATTGTATTTTGAATGATTGGATGATAGTTTGTGACGACGCCATAATTGTTGCCAACTGTGTGCGCACAGATAATGAGTCAATTGCGCATCAAGATTTGTGTACACCGAAGCGACCTTCTGATGTGCGTGACATTCACACCAGTGAAAATTTAGACTTTCCATTGGTCCAGTGAAATATATTCCAATGAAAAAGCTGCGTTTCCATCAACAGATTGCAATAAGAGAAAAAAAATAGGTTCTGATAGAACACATGAATTTTATTAGAAATGCGCCTTTAGAAAACTTTTGCGTCTCAAGTTGAGATTCTCAACACAACTCGATCATTGGCGTTAGCAGTTCAACACACAGACAACACTTGCCGGTTTTAACAAGCAAGAATAATTATTCAAACAACATGCCAGAAAACGTGGTAAACATCTAAATATTCAATTATTTATCTCTGAATTTTCTATTTCACTGCATCATCATATAACATCTACTGCACTGTACTTATGGTGGTGTGAAGGTTACAATTTCCTTCTACCCACCGATTGATAAAACGCCATGGAATATTTCATATCATTTTCATCTCTGTTTTAACAGACAAATGGAGAGCATCATGAAAAATCTAATGGTGAACCACATCAAGAAAACGAAGAGGAAGTCGATCCCCATTTCGAACCTATTATTACATTACCCCTAATTGAAGTGTCAAGTAATGAAGAAGAGGAAGTAGAAATGCTAAAGTTGTGAGTATATATATATATATATATATATATATATACCAATATATATATATATATGTATATATGCATATATCCATACAATCGTTAGAAATCAGCGGTTTTGTCAATTAACAGGCAATATGCAATATAACTATTTGTATGTTTGATAGGCGAGCTAAACTTTATCGTTACGACACGTCAAATGATCCAGCTGAATGGAAAGAACGTGGCACTGGTGATGTTAAATTATTGAGACACAAAATAAAGCACACCGTGAGAGTTGTAATGCGTCGTGATAAAACATTGAAAATATGTGCCAATCATTTTGTCACACCATGGATGGAACTAAAGCCTAATTGTGGTAGCGATCGCGCATGGGTATGGAGTGTCCTGGCTGATTATGCCGATGAACAATTGAAACCAGAGTTGCTTGCCATCAGATTTGCCAATGCAGAGAGTATGTTGATTATTAATTTAGTCTCAACAATTTCGATAAATTCATTTTAATACTCACAACGTTTTTTTTTTTATTCAGATGCTTCATTGTGGAAAGAAACTTTCGAAAAGGCAAAAAAAATCGTTGGAACTGAATGCGCAATATATGCTGGGAAAACAAATCCAGATGAAGTAGACGATGATAGTCACAGCGACTCGTGCAGTTATGAAACAGAAAGCGGCGAGAGTGACGGTGAAACTGAATCTAAGATAGGAGATACTGTGAAAAAGTTATCAAAAGACGGAAATAATGATGCAAAGGATGCTGAGGACGATTCCAAAGACAAAAATAATGCAACGAAAGATACGTCCACCGATGATGTCGTCGTGGAACTTGAGAAACTTGAAGTAAAGGACAAAGAGCAAAAAGTATAGCTAATGCTTCGCGAAAATGTGAATGATGAAATCCATGAACAAGAGAAGAACATTCCGATAGTCATTCTTGGAGAGATGCCTGCGTCCCGAGGACTAGCGATAATATATTCTTCGGGTCTAATGTGCGTAAGGCATACTTTTCATTTCTCGATATTATATACGTTATGTCATTTTGATAATGATTCATCACAATTACAGGAAACAAATTTTACAACCAATTTTTAATTCATTTGTACCATGATATTTATAATGCTAATGTTGTGTATTTATCTGTGATTCTTCAGTTTTTTAATTATACATACACAAAAAATCTTCGTTGCACGGTCAATTGATTTTGAAAATTATAATAAAACGAATTAAAAATTAGAATCATCATAATTATATGTTGAATTTGAATATAACTTCCTATTGTAGAAATTAAACTTGTGGATTTGGGGACAAAGGAAGCAGAAAGAATTATTTTTTGTACACGTACATGGTGTATTCAACAAAGTAGATGTAAAATTATCAATTCAGTTTTGTAGATATGATGGAATGTATTTGTAGATGCAGGGTGATACTGCCCAGAAATACAAACTTGCCTGTGGGATGATATGCTATTTCATTCTTATCAATGCGCTTGTGATTCAAAGATTCGCAAGTAGCAATTCATTTACACATTTATATAATTACTCATCTCTTTTTTTCTTTCAGTCAAGTAGTATAAACTATGGAAAAATCAGACATCTCACGATTCACTAGGGAATAACCCATATGAATATGTGCCCACTATAGAGAAACCTGGAATCCCTTGAAAAGTTTCGGCCAGGTGTTTTCATCACAAAAGTTACAGAATTAGTTTTGATCTCAAGAGTAATAACAATGTATTGATGTACAGTTCTGGTCGTCAATCGCATTCAACAGTGCTCTTGTGACTAAAGAATATTGTTGTTCAACCGTTATAGTTCATCTTTATGTGCAAATGAATGCAAAATATTAATTTTTTCTTCCATCGATCGTTTTTTCGTATCGGATAATTTCCCTTTAACTAATCCTTCCAGACGTGTTTGTTCGGTTTGAATGAAAGCATCACCATGATCGAATATTTTTTCCATCATCTTCACATAAACTTGAGCCGCCGGTTGATCTTTTTCTGGAAAAGTTTCTCCAAGTTTTTTTGCCTTTTGCAAAATTTCTTTCCTTTCTTTTTCATTACTATTTCTGAACTCTTCAGCCAACCTGTCGAGTTTGTCAATACATCCGGGCAATCCTAAATAGATAGATGTCTTAGATTTTATCAATCGTTTCAAATTATCCGCTGTGAAATCATCACTGTGCGCGTTCATAAGTGTTTCAGGTTCAGATTGTTCTTTGGTGAATAAAAGGACCGTTGGATAATCATCTTTTACAATGTTATATCGTTTCGCCAAGTCTGAATTGTCTTTATTGCCAAAATCTTTGATTCCAACTTCGGCAACTAGCAGGTCAGTAGCATCTTTCGTGGATTCACCAAGTTTAGTATATTCATCTTGCTTCTCCCCATATGGAAAAGCCACATCGAATTTCACTACTGCTGCCTGGAATTTATCTATAACCTAAATAAATAATATACATATATATGTATATATTTACAATACTGCAACATTGTTGAACATATATAAACCAATCAAGTAATATAAGACAATTGCAGAAATAGTATAAACATAAAAAAGTGAACATGGGCAAAGATTCAAACATGCTTTATTTCGAGCAATTCAAAATTTCTAAGTATGCGCGCGATTTCGAAAACGCGGGAAATAGTGAGAAAAGAGGCGCCAAAACAATGATGTACCTATATGATCGCTAACAAATGAAAAACGTTTGGGACACAACGAAGAGTACAGTCAGACATGAAAGTAGAGGTGAAAATGTTTTCATATTAACGGATTTTGATCCAGGCCGTGGTAGAACATATTATATAATATCCAACGAAAAATTCACAATGCAAAGTATATAATTAATTTAAATAATATGACATTTACCTTGTCAAAAGTAAGAGAAGTCAGAGCAACACAACCTTTGCAATCCTCAGCACCAATCAAACTTGCCACCGTGGCAATAATGAACACCGGTAAAAATAACTGCATTTTCAATCTTTTATCGAACAAATTCTGCAATATAACCTCTCTCTTTTAATTATAACTTACAAATTGAAATTGCATATATTTATTTATATATTCTCATATACTTTTCAACAGGTATGAAATTATATATGATCTGAATCGTGTTGCCTCCAATGTATGTGAACAATATACACATATACATACATATATATTCGCGTATATTGATGCTGGCGAGTATGGTTCAATGGATATTCCGTAAATGATATGGAGTGAGCTACTTTTTACGTGAACGGTCTAGAATGATGTGGCACGATAACGTAAAACAAAAAAGAAACAATGGTTATTATCACCAAACCATTTTTACTGACGATAACGATATGAGCACGCAGACACACACGGTTATACGTAGTGCGAGCTCTCGCGAAGCCGTCGAATCAGCGTCCACCACGAAGTGAGACTTTTGGAGTAAATGGTAAATGTTAGATATGGATACGAATGCCCGGCGTGGGTGTAGTGGGGTCCACCCTACCAATACTTTTTGGACCTTGGTGTAATGACGATGCGCATGTCCACATTTGTAACTTGATGCACGAGTTGGAGGCAGGAATTGTTGTAGTATACATTACAGTCCTCTGTCTCACTTATTCAATGTGGGTAATGTGAGTAAACATAGGAGAGAAAGGGAGAATGGACGTATACGGAGTCTATATGTTGGACAACTCAACACACCGACGTGTGTGGGTAATACAAATGACGTACACGTTCTTCAGGGTATACAACTGTCTTGTTTACTATTATGCTATATATGAAGTGGCAGGGGCAGACTGAGCACAACGACCCATACAAAATTGGGAGAATCCAATTGCAGACAGGATTGCTCTCCTTCCCCAATCCTTTCTTCATCTTTTTTTCCTTTGTTAGGTATAGTTTTTCGCTCGGGAACATATTTGGTTCAATTTGAGTAGTTGCTAGTGCGTGAGATAAATTCTTTATTTTTTACAGTACCCTGATATCCAAATAGTATTAATCAATTCAGACCTTTTCCCGTTTGTCTGTTCAGTAAAGTTATTTTCTTTTCTCTGTATTTGTTACAAGTTTGATCGTAGTCTGTCATTTTGATATTGTTTTATTAGATGTTTTACGTTACGTTTATTCCGTTCTCGACAATCCCATCCTCACCATTATCAACATGTTTTTTTTCTGGTGAAGACCAACCACGGAATAAACGTTCCTCGGCCAGAAAATAATCCCGCAAATTGTCCAATTTGCGACAGTGTTCCTCTGAAAAAAAGGGATATTGATAATTCATTATTCTGTGTACTTGAAGATTTAACTTCATGTGTTCGATCTCCCTTCTACTTACCATGAAGAGTTTCCACACAATCCAATTCTCCTCCAAAGTCTTTGGGCAAGCATTCAGGGGGGATATGATCATAAACTTCCATTACATCGCCAGAATAAAGATGAAGCTGCAAATAAAATATAATAATCATCAGCATCAAAGGCGCAGCATGGCATAGAAATTTCTCTCAAGTGTAATTAAAATCCACCGTCTCATGATACGTACCATCTCAAATAATTCACGTTTCATGAATGGTCTAATTAATGTCAAAATTTTGTCCATAAACCACACGGCATTGAGAACATGAATAGCTTTAAGTCGAACTGGAAGACCATCTTGGAGATATTCAAAGAACCGGCGAATACTAGTGATGGATAAACGTGTTAAATGACCCAAGCGTACGCCTTGCATATCGAATAAAAAAATATAACCGGGTGTACATCCCTCAGTGTAAAGGCTTGCGTCTACAGACATTTGTAACAGTTTTATCCCATCATTGAGATTATATTGACTTGGTCTAGTATCGGCCAACCGATGAAATATAATACGGTAACCATTTCTATCTGGTTTTGGCAGTTCGACAAATTGTCTGTAATAATTGGAAATGATTAATTTTAACGTCAGGTTTCAATTTATCACAGTGAAGAAAATTGGTATTATGAAGAAAAGAAAGATATGTTAGATAAGCTTATGTGAAAGTTGAACGATCGGAAGCCACAAACACAGTTGAGATATTGGAAACGATATCGAAGTATTGAGAAATAAGTGTTATTGACAACTTAGCAAATTGCCGGAGCGAGTTACAATCATACACGAAAGGCGAATTCTTTCTCTTGTGGTAGTTGTTTTCCTTATTTTCCACATCGAATTGATGTGAATTTAATACCTTTGTATGTAGTATACACAATTCTAAAGTTTATCGAATTATTATTTATGAGATAAATTTTAGTTGGGCACAACTAGAACAAATTTTTTGGTACAAAATCGTAATAAATATGACATTTAAATAACTTTTAACACAATGAATATGTATTTTGTTGCAGGCAAAAGGCGGAAAAGATAAAAAAGACGGCGACCTGGTAATTATACGAACAACTTTATTTATTTATTCATTTATTTATTCATTCTTTCAAGTATGTAGTTTATCGCCTCGTTAATGTCAACGCTCGTTTTAATTCACACCCATGAATCCGTGACTAATGGGATAGTGTGTTACCTTTTCTCGTGCTCGTTTTCACGCGCGACCGACATATAAAATCGCATTGCAAATTAAAGCTCTAACTCTTGTGTCAAATATATCCAGAGTTCGAAAACAAAATTTGTATAAGGACTTCAAATTATATGCACAAATACGTACAGAGCACGAAGTGAGTTTTGAAGGTAATCTGCTCGTGGATCGCGATTGCTGAAAAATTCTGGTACAGTTGCACGGAGCTTGTAATAAATTCTCATGCATCGCTTGGCATCTTCCAAGTTGAAGTAGCAGCTGTGGGCAAAGAGAGCGAGTTTTTCGTCTGGTATCTGTGATAAGCCTCTTTCCTCGCCCCATTCTCGTAATTCTGCCAGAATCTCATCGGTAATCTCAGGATAATTCTTTTTCGAATCGACAATTGTGTGACCAAGCTCCATTGTTTTATCAAAATCTATAAAAAGAAATATTTTGATTGTAATAACAATGATTCCATTCCGAATTGTTCGAACTAATTCCTTGTGTAATTGTACAATACATATAACTTTTTTTCTCTTATTGATTTCAGATGATAACTGTCTGTCTGGTGAAAAAGCAAATGAACTCTTTCATGCACACACTGTGCACGTGAACTCTCGAATACTATTTAATTGGCAGTACAATTTAAGTGGCTTATTGTGATCTAATGAAGCAGGGTAGACAATTCAGAATCAATGACACGGCAACTGCATATCGTCGAGTGTATTTGTAAGTGTGATGTGTATTCTATATATAACTTATATAGATGATTGGAATATTATTGAAGAAGTCTTGTTCCATGAAAAAAAAATGATGAACCAATGAGTATCACAAAATGCACAGGACTGACGATTATTCAAATCAGTTATCCACTGTCTGCTTTATGTGTTAATTTTCGCTCAATCAGTATGGATGTTTCCAATGTTATTACAAATCGAGTTGTATTCTCATATGCATACTGACGTATTCGGTTCAAAGGCCAATTTTGTGTCCAGGAAATTTCGCAATAAATCTGACTGCTATATATCGATTCATTGATGTGCTAACATGATAGGTAGTTTCAGCTATCTCCATGTTGTGTTACATATACCTAGCAAGATGTGATCTAAATAAAATATCGAAATCCAGAGCGTAGATACATGCCTATATCACTCAACAGAGCTATTTCCAATTCTTCACGAACTATTCATTGAATTTTCAATCCACAGTTTGCTCTCTTTCATGCACACACATTAATTGTTTCCACAATCGACCTCGTGTTTACAATTTCGTCTAATCACTGGACTCTATCGACAATAATACGACCCCAAGCTCATGTTTATCACAATGACACAGAAACATATATGAGGAAAAAGAACTGTTGGCACACACACAAAATTTTGGATTATAGTTGTCGAACATATAAATTGTGAAAGTTTACTGTATATAGTTGGTATGTATCATTTCACTGCGGCTCACCACGGCGAAGTGAATTCAAGTGCGAAATATTGCTAATGCAAAAACCGGTTATCTATTTTTCAAACACATACGCGCAATCGCGCGCATTTTACATAATCGGTGAAAATACCGCAGTCACTTATACACCATAGTATATATATATATATGCGTATCACCGTCATAATCGCGTACGAGTGAGGGGACAAATGAAAGAGGATTACAAGTATATAGATACAAAACATGCAGAGAGGGAGACAATTAGAGAAGGGAAAGCGCAATAAAATTAATCGCATTTTTCAGTTCATTCATTGCTGAAATATATACCTGACAGCAATGGACATAACTAATTCATTTATAGATCGACTTTCACTACACTAACTTTCATCATCGTTATCTTTAATATGTCTATGTGTATTTCATATAATCCAATATATCGCGCATTTTTTTTCATCCACAGCTGCCGACCATCAAATTCCGTATATCATCGTCATCAACGAATTCCATGTCGATTCATCAATCTCTTTCGCTTTTTTTCTGGATACGGGTTTGCGGATCAAATAAATTTGCCTGGCAATTCAATCGGACATGGTACAGTGAAACGGCAAAATCAGACAAAAGTGTATATTCCGCGTAAGAATATACTTGTATATATATGAGTGGCAAAGCAAGATAGATAGAAGTGAGAGAGTATATATCCACCACTACCACCGGCGACGGAAGCTCACCGTACGTTCATTGATAAGCCCCAAGCCCCCGTGCGACCCACGGGCAAATGCAGCAATATAGCAATAGCTGGTTGAGAGAGAGAGAACTGTACTGGTGTCGTCCACGACATGACGTCATGTCGGGGGGAGTTGGTGTGAAGGGGGATAAAGAAAAGGAGATGGAGCGAGAGAGAGCGGGAGAGAGAAGAAAGGCTGGTAATGAGGATGATTTTACCACCTACTCGCGTGCCCCTTGATTTCAACCAATCATCAGGCTCAGGCCCGCGCATACGCATTACAACCGATTTATTTGTGGAATTTCAGCTGAGAGGGAGCTTTTTACTTCGTGTCTATACATACCGTGACACCCCCGCATACACGACGTGGCCAAGGGATGATTTCAAATGGTACGCACGCGCTTTATATTCCCTGTTCACCATGCACTTTTCCCTTTCTCTTTTTTTTTTCCACGAAATGTCCAAGCGAAAAAAGTTAGGCAAAATCAATCTCTCCGTTCAAAAGTCCAGATGAATAATTTGTTCCTTTTTTCATAGGGTAGGTGTGTGATGACTGCCGTTATTTTCCATTGGATCTAGTGGAGTGTGGTAAAATATTTTTGTTTATTATTTTGTACTAATCCGGACAATTGCATCGGAAAATTGAATCCTAGTAGGCTTTCAACGATTGTCATGGTCATATGATACGACGATATTTTTTTTATCCGTAGATAAATGAAACGGATGAGTTGAGAGATAGGGCCCGAGATATATTGGAGATTGCTACGGCATCGTTATTGATTGGTCTTTTGTGATAGGTAGTATGTGAGAGAGAAAGGGAGAAAGAAGAAGAGAGGAGGAGGGAAGGAGAGAATGAGGGAAAGAGAGAAGCGTCAGTGGCGGGTGTATATCTGCACGTCCCTCTTTCATCGATCCACGAGTGACCCATATCCGGCGAGTGAGAGAGAGAAATTGGAGGGTACCTCTCGCGTTCTTGTGTCTCCTCTTGCGCAAGCTTACGAAGCCTTTGCGCGCACTTGCTCCACCATCCCCTACGTTTATATGGTAGGGACGTGTAATGTGAGGTGGTATAGTGATGGTTGATGGTAGCGGTGTCGCGCGCGTGCGACCAGACTCTCTCTTTTTTCGTATGACTCTGGCGCGGGGGCCTCGGGGTTGCCTCTCGTCCTCATCCTCGCCGTCGTCGTCGTCATCTCCGTCGTCGTCGTCGTCGTCGTTGTTCTCGCACGCGCCCGACCCCACCGTGCCGAGTTTTAACATCATCGGCCCTGCCTTACCGTGGTCGCGGGTAGAGATCACGGGGTTACTCGGATTAATTTGAGGATGGTAGTCCAGTGAAACAGTAAAAAGAAAAGCAAACAAAGAAAGAGAACAAAAAATAGCAGACACGGACTTTTATTTCCTCCACGTGAAACGAGAGTGTGAAAAAAGCAAAAATTAAAATGATAACTACGTGCGGACTATCACAATAAGGAATTAAATATTTAAGTGATACGAAGTGGAGTGAAAAGAAAAAATACTTAAGGAAAAGTGATTAATATATATTGTATAAAAGTTGACAGGAAAATAACGAAAATTAATTAACAGATCAGGAGGAGACAGTGACAAAAGTTTGTCAGAAATAGCAGAAGAGAATAAAAAGAACGTACTTGGGGATTTTCCTTTTGATCATCAAATACATATTTGGTCGCTCTTTCATCTATATTCCGCCACTCGCGAAACGTTCTTTATCACCAACAGCAGCCCTGGCCTGCCACAATCCTTTCGACTCGGTCATCGTGAGTGTTCCATTTCCATTATTATTTCATCTATCTACCGATTGTTTCTTTTCTCTCAATATTTCACTTACTTCTTACTTCAAAAACGTATTTCTTTCTCAGTGGCATTTTATTGTGTTTGTGTGCTAGTTCGAATTGATATTAATTGGAGAGGAAAAACGTGTTTAGGGCAGAATTCAGATTTGTGCACTCTTCATCCATTCAGAATACAAATGAAACTAATGATGAGAATTAGTTTACAATGTATAATACACAATTACGGCGGATTGTTCAGTGGAAATTTTGTTTCATTATCCAATTTTTCCAACGTTTATATTCGCCTTGTACATGCTTGTGCTACATGTAATGGTTAGAGAGTATAGCATTAAGGGATACAGTATATGTGGGAGAGAAAAAGATAAATGTGTTCATATACATACATATATTAGTCTTATGTATATGGGTGTGTATGCGTGGGTGTGAGTTTCGTCGTGGCCGGTGGTAGCATGCAGAGTGGTGTGTGACGCCCGGTGAGATTCGTATATGTATACTACGTATCTTTGGTGGTGAGATCAATAAGCAGTGCTGTGCCAATCCAATGGGGCCACCCTGAACCGGATTGGAACCGTTCCCTCGGAACCCACCCCCACTTCCATCATTTTTATTCCATCTGGATCAATTTCAGAAAGAAAATGACATATCCACAACAAGAAAAACTTATTGACTAACATCATTAACTTTTTTCCCATTATTTAATGTAAATCAATTGTCAAAGACAGCAGAATTGCTCATCGATTTCTATATATTTCAATTTTCTTTTTTATAAATCAGTGTCAACTTGACCTCGCTCACATCACTGGGAATATAATTTGCCTTCATACATTTCACTTAAATCGCTACACATAAAGTTGATTTTCTTACTATCTTTTCTTAAGCCATACTGGTTTCAATTTGTTAGTTATTTATAGTATCCGTTGTGTGACTATTCTCATCGGTCGACCAAGCACATTTTACAGAGATAAATTTTCTGATTTAGAATTCGCCAAGATTACATGATATATTTCTACAGTGGGTGGCAAGAGTTTGATATTCTTTCAAATCATCACGATCATTAATTTCATCATATAGAGGGTGTGTCGTTCTTCTCGCTTTCTTCTTCTTCTTCAAGTATATGAACATGTAGTGGCATTTCGTTGGTTTATTGTCTTTTTCTTCATTTTTGAGATATGTATCGTCTCGAGGGGCCATTCATCATTCGATGAGTCGATTTATGTCTTATTTTACTGCATGACATGAGGATTTTTAGCTTTTTCATATATCTTTCATCCTCTCCTCGCGAAGTACTGAACATGTATATAGAGGGTTCTTCGGAAAAACGTAAAACTGGGCCTCTCTATTTCCCAAATGGAGAGAAGAAAAAAATAGAATTAATTTTTGTTGTGTTCTCATTTAAATAATAGAAAACATTTCAATGGAATTACGATATCTGGATTCCTCGTTAGTTGTTCATTCATCCTGCGGTAAAATAAAATACAATATCCAATAGGAATAAAAAGATGAACTTTAAATTGATTCATTTATACATTTATTCTATATGAAATAATATTAGATTGAAATGAGTTTGAAGTTTTTGTCCCATTTTAAATGCTACATGGCAATATGAATGTGGAACAAAAGGGCTATGACAATATTATATACTTGTATATACGTGGCTGCATGTGTGTGACTGTATTTTTTGTTTGTTAGTTTTGTATCACATATACTTACGTACCTGGGGAGTAATTACGGTGATGGATGGTTGTCTGTGGCAGTAGTAGTAGTACGAGACTCGATGAGCACAAACCAAGTGGTAACAGCTCGCATTAATCCAGTATTATACTTTGTTACAGATCTCATTTCTTACTTTCCATTGAATATTTCTACACTTCTTCTCTATAAAATATCTTCTTATCATTCACTTCTTCTCGAAAACTCCATTTAATCTATCACGCGCCAAATCTGATAATCTTCTAAACGTAAATCAAAAAACCAATGAAAAAAAAAATAAGAATGAAAGAGACAAAGTTCTCCCTGCCCCATTTTGCTTATCTCATTCCAGCCCAAAGGTGCAATTAAAAGCGCGCGAACGACGTTCATCACAATCCGAGGACTGACACGCGCCGTTCGAAATGTCGTATGGCACTTCATATACCTACAAAGTGTACAAGGTCAGGCATGATCATAATTGATCATATAAAAAAAAAGCAAACAACCAGAAAGATTGAAAAAATGAAAGCAACATGTTAACATTCAGTAATGTATCATTATCATCATTGAGTTGTGAATCATCGGCCTCTGTTTGTTTTGTTTTCTTCCAATAAATGATAGAATTCATTAGATCATTGTATCTCGATGCAGCGAACGAAATCAATCAAGCTCATAAAATCATACTTGTCGTAGATGAAGATGAAATAATTGGAAATTAGTGTATATACTTACTAATTAGTGAATATATACCTACATTAGATAGGTATATTTTTCAAGGCTTCAGACAAAAATCATTTTTCTCATTACTTAAAATATAAAACCATTGCCGATTGCTTGGATTTATATTGGAGCCATCCCAAGGGCCCATTGCATCAGTCTCTTAAAGGGGCTCTTGGATGTCTCGCGCTAGTCAGTATGAATGTGTGGACAACGACGCGAGTTTAGTGCCAAGTTTTGCTCATTCTCTGTCTTCCTCGCACTCACTCATTCTCCATATTTTCCGGAAGCCCGTTGGAGTATCGATTAGTCCTTCAAGAAGACTCAGACAGATTTTCACATTACATATTACTTCCATTCTTGTATTTAGAAATTATTAGTGTGAACTGATAGTAGTAGCAAGCTTTGAAATAGGGAAAGTTGGGTATGTGCCTTGAAATGCATACATAATGTAAGTAAATTAATTTTATAATGGGTAATGGTTACAGTGCTGTGGCATTGGAGGTGGCGGGTCCACGGCACCTCCGGGCACACAGCTCCTGGGTAGCGGAACTGTTGTCGGTGCCACCACCGGACGAAACGTCATCATGCAGGACCCAGTACTCGAATCCATTTTGGAGGTATGTAAATACATTTAAGAGGGATATTATGCATTTTAATCAAGTCCGCAGTATTCGCAGGTAATTATTTCTTTATATTTTTCATGTGCTATTTTATTTTTGGGTTGAATTAGGTAAGACCATGGTTGGCATTTCATTCAATGAGAGTGCTGAGAATATGAGTAATGCGCGGCACCCACGCGAAATTGCTCCCGGCAATTTTCAACAAACAATAGAAATGCTCCTCCCACAAGCTCTCTTCTCTTACTCGTTTCTCGCTTGGTTATTCGCTCTCTTTTAATACCGCAATCATTAATGCAACGCAGACGATTTCTGTCGTCAAGTCACTCAAAAAATCAGGCAAATGTCATTTATGACTTATTAACGTCCTTACAAAAGAAAAAGGGGCAGAAAAAAAGGGAGAAAAAGAATTACTGAAAGGAACAAATTCACCAGCTTGAATTTCATTTTTTCACTTCAATTATGCATATATAATCTTGCTGTAATTTTTTTATTCAGCAAATGCGGGAGACAGAAGCTCGCCGGGCTGATTTGGAGCGTCAGCACGCAGAGGCACAAAACCAGCTACGCGAGAAGATAGCAGGCAGATATCAAGGACCAGAATCCGTTGAAGCATTACAATCGAAAGTTCGTGAATTGGAGAAAAAAGCTGAGTTACAAATGGTGCGACATGAAGAATTATCATTGGAATTAACGAGTTTGAGACGTGCGCGTAGTCGTGGTCCAGGTTCGACAGTGTCCACGAGTGTAACAGGGACCACGTGGCCACCAGCCGGATCGGAAATTGATCGAATTATAGCCAAAATTGAACAAGACAATAGGTAACTACTGGATCAATTAGGGATGGGAATATATGAGGGGAAAATTGGAATATTTTTCTGCATGTTAAACTTTACAGCGGGAGGATATTGCATGAATTGGATCATACCCGAGGCAATGTGACGACGCAGCAGCCGTCATCTGCTCAGGGAATTCTACGATCTAGCGCCGAAAATTTATCAAATCTTGGTCAACATCAACATCCACCTCATCCCCATGCCTTGAATCTCGGAATACCATCGCAAGGGTCACATTATGCCGGCTCACCAATGCCATTAACGCCGATGATGCCCGGTTGTCCGCCATTGACACCAAATGGTCCACCGTATCATTATAGTGAGCCAATACCACCCGCGCCGTCACTCTCGACTAGTCAATCGCAACCAGCCTTTCAACAGAAACTTCAGCAATATCATCATCAACATCAAACGCACGTCGATATGACTAGTTCACATTCTCAAGGCACGTTGCCATCACAACAGCAACAACAGAAGCAACAAACGCACACGCATTATTCGGGTAATCAATATCAAGAGAGTTATCCACATACACATACACAAACGTATCAGCAGCCAATGCAACAACAATTGACACAACAGAGTCAACAGCAACAACTGCCTGCGTCAAGTTCTTATCTTGGGTCCGCTAGTCAAACTTCAATGCCACATTATAGCCAGACAACGCAAAGTACGCAGGGTTATCAATTAAATGGTACTCAACAGGTCAGTACACAATACTACATTACAATTCTCAATATTCGCTTATCAAGTTTTTGGAAACGATAAGCGATTAATCAATTTCCGCTTTCTTTTCAGAATACTAATTATCCAAATTTATCCCTAACTTCTCATTCAAATGGAACATATTCCTCGGCTGTTGCGAGTAATTATGGCACGACACATCAACTTGGACCGTTGAACTACTCAGTGCCACAATCTAATTTGACACAAACAACACTTGCATCATTACCACCGTATTCATCATCGTCCTATCACTCAGCTTTAGGTGTGTTAACAAGTGCGCCACAATCTGTTCTTCCTTACTCTAGTGTACCGAGCAGTTATTCTAGTACTGGATCAACTTATTCGACAGTGGGGACCAATGCCTTCGGCACACCTGGCGTCAGTTCAGGTATTCTAATTGGAGAGTTGAAAAAGATTCATGTGTCCAAATTCTCATACAGTGCAATGTACTATATTTGTCGTCTATCAATGACACTTTGCGTAATCGAAAGATGTGTTTTGTTGCAGGTTCGTCGTCAGGCGGATTGCTACAAACTCTCGGAGATCCGCTACAAGCAATGCAACAATTGTCAGCTCAGTCACAAGCAAATCAACTTCATCAGCAGGCAATTATTCAACAAATTCAACAGAGTTTACGTGCAAGTTCACCTCCTGCTACATCGGCATCCGGTCATCATTTTCTTGGGCCACGACAAATGCCTAAAATTCCAACAGGCATTCTCACAAATCCATTGGACCGTCTCACTAATGAGAATCTTGTTACTGAAGGCCAAGTTGATATGCTGGATATACCTGGGAAAGGCCGATGTTATGTTTATATAGCTCGTTTTAGTTATGAACCATTCCAACATTCACCCAATGAAAATCCTGAGGCTGAACTGCCTGTGCAAGGTGGTGATTATTTACTAGTATGGGGACAACCAGATGAAGACAATTTCTTGGATGCCGAAACATTAGATGGTCGTAGAGGACTTGTACCAGCAAATTTCGTTCAAAAATTGGTTGGCGATGATTTATTAGAGTTCCATCAGGCTGTGCTGGGACTTCGGGATGTGGATGATGCGGCGTCAACAAACATTCCACAAGTGAGGAATTACAATACAAGCGATTTCTTGATTATCTCCAGTTTTTTCCTCTGGTTTCTTAATTCATTCAACCCCCTTTCATTTTTTATCTTACATTTCCTTCGATATTTCCTATTTATAACATTGTAATTGATTTTTCAGTGCTATTTGCAAGATATCGATTTGGAGTTAGCGCTTTATGAGGAAGGTAACAGAAATCGCCAAGCTGAGTTATCAGCGTATGCAGAGCTAGATAATATCGCTGATGAGGACGAACATGAGCCACCAGGTTGGTTTATCATCGAGTTGTGTAACCAGCTGATATTTAAAGAAAAAAGAAAACAAGAAATACAAAAAATTAAATAACATTTCATATTTATTATGAAGATGAGTCATGGATATATATCTCTCTGAATCCCGAACATTCTTTCTGTCGACGATTAGTTTATCAATTTGAAAAAATCGTCAATAAGAATGATACTGGTTCAGAGAGATCGTGTTTTTCATCTATGAATGTATATCTTGGTTGTGGAATGGTTTCTGTTCGACTATCATGATTGCACGTATTCCAGGGTAATTAGATTAGAATTTATGAATATATGGACAATAATTTCTCACCAATAGTCAGATTTTAGACAAGAATATTTGTTGAGTGTTTTCACTAGTCAGGGCTGCTTAACTTATGAATTGATCAGAGTTGGAGTTAAAGACAAGAGTCAATGATTATTTTCTCTCAACAAAATTAATTGGCATGTTTCCGAAAATTGAGTGTTGTACTGCTTGCACATAATACATCTTATAGATATATTCAGATTCAGATTATTGATGTTTTTTACTTCTAACATACATCCTACATGAAATAGAAAAATATCTCACGTGATTAGATATTACACAGATATATATGAAGAAATGTTGTCGCAAGAATTCAATTGAATAATTTGGAATTACTAAATGTTAATCGTTCAGTGTTGAGTGTGTTTTGATTATGTGGTGCTCTTAGGCTCGCTTGAAAAAAAAGACCATTAGCATAGAGAGAGATATTTAGCTACAGCTAGGCTTGTCTTGTCTTTTTCCTCCTGAAGAAGTCTACCTGTTTTCGGACCTAGTTCCGGCGCCTCAACATCTCACCCTCGAGCGTCAACTGAACAAGAGTGTGCTAATTGGGTGGACTGCACCGGATAATCCACACCAACTCGAGTGCTATCACGTATACGTCGACGGAAATCTAAAGGTGACGGTGAAAGCGACAGATAGAACGAGGGCACTGGTTGAGGGGGTTGATTCGACTCGGGTATTTTATTCATTAAATATTTGCTAATTGATTTTACATTAAATTCATTGGCAGCTTGAATTAAATAATGGATTATGTTCTGATTTCCAAAGCCACATAGAATAAGTGTCCGTTCCGTGACGCACTCGAGACGAACATCCCGTGACGCAGCATGCACTATGGTAATTGGAAAAGACGCAGCAGTCGGACCAACTGGCGTTAAAGCGTTAAGTGTCACGGCAACAAGCGCAGTGATAACATGGCTTCCTAGTAACAGCAATCATCAGCATGTGGTGTGCGTCAATAACGTTGAAGTACGAACAGTTAAACCTGGAGTTTATCGTCATACGATAACTGGATTGGCGCCAGCAACTGTCTATCGTGTCACTGTCAAAGCTAAAAATCTTCGCGCCACACATTTCGAAGATCCGAATGCTCAATCGGCCAATAATGTTGCTTGTCATATTCATTTCAAGACGTTGCAAAAAGGTCTACCAGATCCACCGGTCGATATCCAGGTTGAGTTTTGAATTTTATTTATGGAATACATTATGAGGATAGAAAGACGAAGTAATGAAAAGAGCTTGTCAATGTCTTTTTATTTATCATTTAGTTTTGTTACGTAGTTTCTGTGATTATTAACGCTTGTATATTTGAATCTTGTGAATTTTCAAACGCTGAGTGGATGAATATCCAGAGGTTAAATAATACTGGCGATGGCCATATTGTGTCGAAGTACTGAATTGATTTATTCTCGTAAATAATATTAATTGTATATATATAGGTGGAGGCTGGACCGCAGGACGGCACTTTGCTAGTGACCTGGCAGCCTGTTGCCCTAAACGGTTCGGCCGTCACCGGTTACGCGGTATATGCGGACGGCAAAAAAGTCACTGATGTTGACAGTCCAACTGGAGATCATGCATTAGTTGATATACATAAATTGATGGGCCTAAATCCAAAAGCAATCACAGTGAGAACAAAAAGTCGTGAGAGCCAATCGAGTGACAGTTGCGCTACGGCTATACCATGTAGTGTTTTGCATAGCGGCAGTGGACATCTCAAACATCTTGATCAACAGCAGCAGCAACAACTCGCAATGTCACAACAAGATGAAATTAATCGTCAACGTATGAGCGGACAGAGATATCCGGGTGCGCCTGTTCCATCGCATATGAGACGTCATGGCACAACGAGAATTGACGCACATGGTCAAGTTATAATCGAGACTGACGAGAATTTATCAGACAAGGAAATTTATCCTGGACAAACTATGTCCCAAATGGGTGAATTAATGAATAAGTTTATTGATTGTGCGTTTGAAATGAAAGTAATCACAATAACATTGATGTTTTCTTCGAAGGTATTCCAGAAATTACAAAGGACTCCGCCAGTGATGCCAATTATAGTGAGGAAGATGACCCAACGAGAAGGGCGAGAGGAATGCAGCAACATCACGGAGGCCATCATCGATATGGACCACAGCCGGGAGGTCCGCAAGGTCCACCAGGAACGCATAGACAACCTGGGCGTATTGGACCACGCGCTCCCGATCCGTATTACGGTCAGGAACACTTGGGTAATCTTGGCATCGATTCATTTTTGTCATTTAATCCGGTGATTTGGTTTTGTTTCAATTATAATTTTCAATTTGTTCGATTGACTGATGAATTAGGCGCGCAAAGAGGCAAGGGTACAGGATATCGAGGTGGTCGTGGAAATCAAGCGCAAGGTGGTCCACATCATCCAGGTGCTCAGCAAATGAATAAAAGGCCGCGCTGGTTCGTTGCACTTTTTGACTATGATCCTACGACGATGTCACCCAATCCTGATGCCTGTGAAATCGAATTACCATTCTCCGAAGGCGACACCATCAAGGTACTTCTTCCTATTTCTTAGTACAACAGAAATTGGAGTATGATTCTGTAATGTATCTTTGTTTATTTTCTCAAGGTTTACGGTGACAAGGATGATGATGGATTTTATTGGGGGGAGTGTCATGGTAGACAGGGCTTCGTCCCACATAATATGGTAGAAGAATTGAAGAATCCACCGCCTGGTGCACAAGGCCAAGGACAACCTGCTGGTAGACGTGGACAGAATGATAGGTGGGGCGATATTTACACAAATATGCCAGTGAGAAAGATGATAGCACTTTATGATTATGATCCTCAAATACTTTCGCCCAATGTTGACGCTGAGGTAATGCAGTTATAATCATTTTACTGGAATGTTTTAGTATGAAAAATTTCATACGTCCGCCAAATTAATGTGCTTTGTTTTTATTTTGTGGGTGGCGACAGCAAGTGGAGTTACGCTTCCAAACGGGCAACGAAATTTATGTATATGGTGAGATGGACGATGATGGTTTTTACATGGGTGAGTTGGACGGTGTTCGTGGTTTAGTTCCTAGCAATTTCCTCGCGGACGCTGGACCCAATAAAGGTCAACCGCCCCAAGGTGGAAGAAGACCACCGGGCCAGGGCCAAGGTCCTGGTGCGCGTGGTCCACCACCTCCACCAAGAGAACCACCTCCGCCTGGACATCGGCGTAACAAAGGTAAAATAATTAGATAATTTATTAATATTTTTATATTATTTCTCCCTCTCAAAAAAATAATTCCGACGCGTTCGCATCGATCATCAGGGCTCAATTTTACACGTCTTATCTTCATTTTCAATTATATTCCGAGTTATATTATCCATTTCGTTTATATTTTCGTCTGATCGAGTGCGATTCGCGGTGGAATGAAAAAATTGGTATGGACTAATCGGAGAAAGAGAAGGCAAACAATTTATGATAAACAAAAATAAAGATGGCAAGCAACACAGGACACGAGACTCCATGTGTGTCAGACGACAGGCATAAGCGAATACAGGATTATTCCACGTCCATGAATACATTTACCATATATATTTTGTGTGGTGCTATTGTGTGTATGTGTGGTCTGATTTAACTTTCCAATGTGTTGTAACGACGACGATTACCCGCCATACAAAATATATTTTTCTACAGTTTGGACGAATCTACCACCATGAAGACG
Source organism: Meteorus cinctellus (assembly GCA_030523045.1). NCBI lineage: Eukaryota > Metazoa > Arthropoda > Insecta > Hymenoptera > Braconidae > Meteorus > Meteorus cinctellus. The sequence continues at coordinate 209,478 of JAPYZF010000156.1, forward strand.
AACAGTACTGCTCGTATATCAGAAATACAGTAGAGAAAAATAAAGAACGAAACTATCCTTAGAAAATATTCAACAGCTAATTATTCGTTAAAAAAATGAACTCATGCAATTATCAAATTAACACGCGCTGTCCAACACACGACAAATGCAAATGAACACCTCGCTGCTTTCAATGTATTTTTCATTAATTATCTGCTCAAATTGAATATATACACATACGAATGGGCATATTAATAATAATATATGTATGTGTATGTCTTCATCTCTTTTTGTCTATCTATTTGCGAGAATTTTCTGGCTCTATTCTATACTCTTCTATACATATCTGTCTTCTGTCTGTGTTTTTCTGTACAAAAAAAAAACAAGCATATGCATATTATGTAAGTATATAATAATAATGAATATATATTAATTACGATCATTATCATAACTGTTATCATCACATAAAATCATATAAATTTTGCGAATGTGTGAGCAATGAAAATTTCACTATTATCATGCATATATGCGATCGTGTTGCTACATATAATATATTCATATACATCGCAATTCTATAATTAAATTTAATATGTGTGTATATATAAAAATATGAGTATATATTTTGATATTTATCAGTATATATATTTATATGCAATACAACTTTCTTTCTGTGTGCCTGAACTGGTCAATGGTCGTCGTGTCACATGATTGTCGTTCGTGTCGTGTTGTCATTGCTGGCTATATTAACGATTTTGTTTATTTTGCTATTTCATGGTGACGATAACAAGTTTACAGATGTATATAACTTGTCGATGAAAAAAATTCAAATCCAGAAAATACCGGAGCATAAATTTTTCTATGCCATGCATATCTTCACTGCTCTGTATTGTTGGCTTCTTGTTCAATATTCTTCCTAAATGTATATATTAATATTTTATATCGTTTTCGTGAAATGGATTGTTTCTTTCTGTGTTTCCATGTATTTATATGTATATATACATTGATACGTATATATATACATATATATATTGAAAGCTTCTTTGCTAATCTTCTATAATCCTTGAAATCTCTCTACTATCATTTATCGCTTTGTTTTGTCGTTTACAAAGAGAAAAGAATAATACTTTTTTTTATCTCAGAACAATTCATGCAGATAAATTTTTCAATTGTCATGAATATAAATGGATTGAATTTAAAAAGAACAAACATTTTTTTGAACATTATTCAATATTCAATTAGAAAAACTGATTGTTGAATTATTCAATTGAATAGTGACAATGAAATTCAAAAATTTGAGGAATAGAAAAAAAGAAAAACGGCAAAGACAAAGTGTAAAATCAAAAGAAGAAAAAAAATGAGCCATGAATGACAACACGGTTCTGTTCTCTTCTCTGTTGCTAGATGCCTGCATTGTGCCTGTGTCTGTCCCTGTCTGTCACTTAGACTCTAGACAACCACAACAACAACAACAATCATCACAACAACAACAACAACTAATGAACAACCAACAACAACAACTACTACAACAACAAAACAATCCACCGCATCTAGCGTATCAACAAGCGAATCATCACAGCTACACGACTGTCACAACATCGAATCAGCATGGTGGGCCAGGTGTTGGCGTTATGGCATCCCATAACGTCCATCAGCAGGGTACTGTACCACCTCACCTCCAACAACAGGTGAGTGTGTATTCACCTGCAACCTGTAAACGCGTCTACACCCATTGTCGCTATATACATCTCTTCCAATTATATTATATTCTTTGTTACCTGTGTAATTCATTTCCTGGATTGTATAGCGACTTTGTGGCGCAAGAGAAACAAGCTTTTTTTTAATGCGCCTAACTACTCTATTGCGCTGCTATGAATGTCGACGAAAGTCTATTACATTAATGTATATCTATTGTAATCTTGTTTTATTACACATTACTGTGTTTGTATATCAGCGTGTGGTAATATAATGTAGAATAATAATCGTGACGCCTGGAAACAGAAAATGAGAAGATACTTGATCAAGTTTTCAAATGCTAACAGATTTTGGGATTGAATTCTTTGATCAAGAGCTCTCTTCGTTTGTGCTCTCTACGAAAAAAAAAACCGAACAATATTTTCTTAGAGATGATAAATGTATGTATATGTATAATTTTTTTTCTAATTGAGAAAAAATTAACTCGCTGTGTGTGGAAGATGACAAAGGCTAGCATGTTGCACCCCGATCTGCCTGCTTCGTGGAAGTATCATATTTGTTTTCTTCGTTTCACTGGATTGATAATATGAAAGATGAAAAAAAATGAGCATAGTGAAGGAGCAAAAAAAATTGAATAATGTCGGAAGAGAATCCAACACGATCGTCAAGTAATATTCTCCATTGCTATTCCTTCGGTCGTGAGACCATTCTCATTTCAATTTATAAATGTGTAATAATTATTCATATTTCTCGGTGGTGGTATGTTATTTTTTTATAATTTTCATTTGGCTTTAAACGTTATCCCACAAATATACAACACTCACATACACGCACAATGATCTTCAAAAGCATAAGCAGAATTCACAATAGATAGAATTAACTGAATCAACGAATAAATGAACTAAATTCGTCACTAGACAGAAGAATGATTATTCATGCGATAATGTTATATATGAAATTTTCTCCAACAGCACGTTAGGTGAACAATTTATTTATTTTTCTTTTTTCAGACTGTGTGAACGATAAAAACGATTTAATACTTCTTCCAATTGTTCCGTTCTGTCATTTATATTTAACATTGTAAATAATAATTTGTTCATTGGTAAATCGAAATTTTCCAGGTGAGGGGGAGAGGCGTGGCCAACCGGGGCGCTGGTAGTAACATGCCTGGGCATCCAGGTGGTCCACAAACATTTCAACAACAACAACACCAACAACAACAGCAGCAGCAGCAACAACAACAAGATTATCAGCAGCAAAATCAACAGCAGCAAAATCAGCAGGGTTATAATCAACAAAATCCTGGTGGTTATCAGCAGCAACAGCCTGGCCTATCGCAGGGATATCAGCAACAAAATTTCCAACAGCAACAACCCCAACAAGGACAGCAGCAATATGGACAACAGAATCAGGGCCCCTCGTTGCAGGGTCCACAGACGAGTAAACCAATGCGTGGCATACCCGCAGTTATTCCAAATGCTCAAACGAAACCACCTGATCAGCAGGGACAACAGCAACAACAGCAACAACAGCAACAGAGCACAGGTCCGAATTTAATGCAGAAATTCACGGAAATGGCCGGCGCCAGTGCTGGCGGTGACATTTTATCTAAGGGAAAGGAGCTTATATTTATGAAATTTGGACTGGGAAAGTGAGTTCGTGTTAATAATGTTGTTGACTTTATGATAGTATTCATAATCGCCAAGAGCAATATTAGTGAGAGAAATTGTATGGTTGTTATTGAAACATGCGTGGCTTCGTGACAACGGTTTATAAGAGCATGTTCCTGTTATTTATATATTGGGGAATGTTGCCAAATGAAAAAAAAATGTCATTAAGGATTTATAATGAATTATAATGTGGTCAATGGGACGAAACTGTTTCTCTATGATTAATTCGTTGATGATTCAATGCTCGAACACGCTGCAATATGAATATATGTGTATATAATAATATGTATTATCATATATTATTATATAAATATGTTTATATACCATATCTTATATATAAATGTACATAAGATATATATATATATATATAAAATATCGTATATAATTGATTATTAATGCTGCTGCCGTTGCTGTTGATCTTGTCGCTGCCTGGATTAAAATGTAATCACACGCGCCTATGTAATCAGATGTAATGTAATGGGGAGTGAAAAAATGATGCTCATCATAACACGAAGATGGAAACAAAATGAAAACAAAGGAAATTGCATGAGCGGAATTTTTTTCGTTTCTTTGCAGATTCAAATATTAAAAATATATAAATAGTAAAAAGGACTATTGAATATATGGTATTCAAATTGAAGGGAGGAGTCTGGGAGAATGAATTAGATAAGACGAGAGCGGGAGAGAGAAAGAGAGTCTTCTTCTTTATCATCTTTTACATATATGTTTGACTCCTTTAAATTATTTATCTCTAAAAACAAAACAAAAATATCGTGCTCTGATTACTTATTATAAATACTTCCTCGATGGAAATGAGGTAGATAGATGCAATGTTATTGAAAAATGGTGGATTACATAAACGAGGAACAAAACAAAAAATTAATTAATTACATTAAATAAAAAAAAAATCGCGCACAACGGGTTGACTCTGAGTCGCGAGAGGAAGATGCTGCCACCTCATATATAGTTATTATATTGATGTAGTTTCTGAAGGTTGATGAATAAATAGAGAGTCTCAGTTTAGATTAAATTCATAGTGAGAAAGAATGAGAGAACGATTAAAGAAAGTTAGACGAAAGTTAGGAAGGGTTTATGGAAGAGTATGGAAGAGAATGAAACAGGAGGCGGGCGTGCCTTGAGATGCCTCACCCTCACACAAAACAATAATCATATCTTATAAACGATAATGTTGGTGTAATCAATAATTTATGAAGTGATCCCTTTTTATTATTATTGCTATATTAAGGTGCAAATTTTATCAAGGTGGTGGCGAAGCGCCAAAAGAAAATGAAATACAAAAAAGAAATTATTCCTCACTTAACACTATTTTCATTCAGTCAACGCATTTACACACACATTCACATACATCCACATTTTATCTATTCCCAATTTAGTAGAAGAAAAAAAAACTTATCTTCATTCACGGAGTGTACAACGATCGTTTTCGTGTCATCAATTGTTACATAATGTAAACTATATTTATTTCACTGAAGTGTGGTGGATGTATTTGATTAGCAAGAAGTAATAATAAATGAAGAAGAGAGAAATGATGATGTATTATTAAATTTTTTATATATATTATATGATTTAAATGACAAGGACGAAGACGATCGTGGGGGCTTGATTACACGCGCGTTAATTGCATTATGAAAAGAAAATGACGTATGAATAATATACATATTATAAATAAATTACATATACATAATATACATATTATATTTAACTATTGCAAATTGTTGTTACAACGCTACTTGTATCGTATTTTGTACAAAGTATCCGACCTTTATTTTTCTTTTGCCAGAGAATCAGAGTATTTAATAGAAGATGCAAGAGGAGAAAAAAAGAGAGGGGAATTATGACAAAATAATTAATTAAATAATTAACGCGTGGGCTTGATTGATTATGCGAGCGAGAGCGAAATATAGTGCGAATAAAAATGGACGTACGATGTGATGACTATAATTGATTGTTCGTTGCTATAGACAGGGAAAGTTAACTAAACGAATTCGTTAAACTCACACAGGAGATATAAATAGAACAAAAAAAAAAATTAAAAATATAGTTAGACGTGGATTTTATCGCAAATCTCGACTGTATACCGGCTCTTGACAATTCATCAATTTCTGTATTATAACAATATCGTGTTTGAATGTTCGCCCATGAATAAAAAAGGATAAATAAATAATTTGATTTGTAAACGTTATAGTCATTATCGAAGAGTGTGTGTAAGAAAACTATATCATGTCACACACCAAATGATAAGATCGATCTTGATGAATAAATATTAACTTAAAAAATGATGAAACAATTTCTCGATTCCATATTGATAACGAGTCAACTGTGGATGTTGTACGTGCCATTTCTTTGAAAAATTAAATTAAATATAGAGAAAAAAATTAATCATGATGAGTAAAAAGGAACAAACTTTTAGGAATGAATAAAAATTTAGTTGGATGGGATGAAATGACGGATTATCAAATAATGTATATGTTTATATATCTATATGCACACATCTTTATTGGTGTATGCATATGTTCCTTCTTCTGAGGCGATTGGGCGTGCCTGCTCTATCCCTTGAAAATGATTGCCCAAAAGAGACTGAAAAGATTAGAAGAAAAAAAATAATAAAAACAAACGAACAAAAAAAATAATGATGATCGTACCGAGCCTGGCATGGATTCGAAAAAATTAATAATTGATATGGTCAGCGTAGACCTACTCAAAAATTATTTGTCCAACTACAATGTAAACAAACAATATGAGAAGAATTGTCGCAATGTGGAAATATAAAATGGAACAATTAATGATTAAGGCGACTATGATAGTCTGTAATATATATTTAATCGCATTGAATATCAGGGGGTAAAGTTGAATAGGGCAAAAAAGAAAAGTGTTTGGGACTGCAAACGCAAGAAATAACCAATGTGAGCGCTTGACTTTTCAATCTCAATTATTCATTTTCCAAAAATATATACAAACATTTCTCAATAAATAATTCTCAATGCAATTATCATAGTCAGCCTCGGCTACATATCAAACCAATTATACGTTTGAGGATGGAAATATAATTGCAAACAAAGAAAATGAAGTGGAATAATAATGATAAAAACGAGGGAATAAGAAAGAAAAAAAAATTCACTGACCAGTTGAAAACAATCTTTCAATCGTCCCCAGTATTTCACTAAATTCCTTTTCATTGGTGTTCAACGATAATATAAATAAAAGAAAGCAGGGCAAAATATTTTTCTGTTTTTTAGTATTAAAAAATCAATACCCGAGACTAAAAATTGGCTTACATGAATTACATTGCTTGGAATATTGGGGTAATCGCATATTATATGCATCCTGCATTCTCTCATTAGACTTATATTCGATCGAAGGCACTTTGATATAAATTAGAATCTTCTCGTAGTAATTCATTATAAAAAACCAAAAGAAAATAACAAAAGTAAAAAAAAATGAAAATGAAAATAATAATAAAAACGAAACAAAAAAACTAACTACTTATATAGCTGCTAGTGAGATCCGAGCACCCACGTCTAATTAGTAATTTACATTAGACAATAATTCTTTAAACCAGAAAAATGAAAAATGAAAATAAAATAAAACAAAACATATTGACTCGTGCAAGGAACAATAAGAATCATCTCTGGTTCTTTTGAATAAAAATGAAAAATGAAAATTCATGCGTGGGCTCTTTTGTTGTTCGCGTCCATTATATTGAGATACATGAGAAACATTCGAATATCACATATTGTCGCTGATATTGCTTTTTGGAGAAAAAAAAAACATTCTCAGCTCCCGTTTCTTCGTCTCATTCACCCCAAAAGCTCGTTAACTATCGTCATTAATTGTTGTTGATGTTGTTGTTATTACGCGTACTACGTACCTATAGGAAGAATTGAAAAGAAATAATCCATAAAGTCTGTTGCAATTATACTGAGTTGACCAGGAAAGAAAAATTGGAAGCGAAAGCAGAAGATGGACAAAGTGATACTCACGAGTCATGAACAATTTTCGTAAATTCTTCGAATAATTAATATCAACGTAGGGAAACGGCCATGAATATTAATAATATCCATGATTCAATCATTCAATGCATGAATTTTCTCCAGCGATTAGACAATTTCATCATGTGAGAGAGGAAAAAAAACAAGAAGCTGGTAAATCACGAATAAATCATTTCACTTTTTCAACGTGATTGTGTAGCATATAGATTAATTTTGAACTTTGCTAGATTATTGTTTAATGAATACGTGAAGAAAAAAATGGGTACGAGAGGTGAAGTTCATGATAAAACTAAAAACGAAGCGATGAGGTCGGTGCAAATGCGTAAGAAAAAAAGGTCATTAATCATTATCTAATTGCATTGATCACACTGACGTAAAAATGACAATATATATGTATGAAAAAATTAATCATTGAATCATATATGCCAAATTAACTGAATATATATATATATATATATATATATATTGTCCAGGATTGAGACAAATATTTCCACGCTGATGAATCGCTTGAATTAAACCTTGCGCCTTGTTTTTTTCCCCGACACATATACGAATCATGTGTGAACGTTGAATTAATAATTCATCATCCTGGTTATATATATTCTACATTGAATTCAAAAATTTCCTTCGAAAGTTTCAGTCAAAACTAAAACATATTGAGTGAAAAGTCAAAGTTGACAGAATACAATGACGAATGCAAAAGAAAATTAAGAATAGAAAACGAGAATGAAATGCGAGCAAACAAGAGGGCGAGTGTGCGCGATAGATAAAAATCGTAAAACAAAAAACACGATGTTATTATATAAACAATTAATTAATAAAAAAACGAATCTTGTTTCTTGTTACTTCTGATACTCCATGCATGTTAATCATTTCGCTATGATAAATAATAATAATAATTTTTATCATACGAACAATGGCAAAATATTTTTATATATGAGACAAAAAAAAATTGGTAGAGAAAGACATACTCAGGTTATTTAATTCAGGACAATTGCGTTATTTGCTTTTATTTTATCTCTTTAATTCCGTTGAATGAGTAGAGTCGTTTCGGTTAAATAGTTTATATATGTATATACTTGTAACTAATATCAATGGAGACCATAAACATTGAATTTAATTTATGGATCTTCATCCCAAACGGTTTCAGTGAGAATCGCAATGTTATCTAAGCCCCTCATCGGTGCATACTCGAGATTCCAAATCATATTAGTGAATACCACTGCAAAAATTGGAATCGAATTAGAAATTCAATATTTCATTCCAGGTAAACCAATAAATTCTCTCTCTTGTCAAACAATACTTTCTTTTATTTAATGAATTCATATCTGACTTTACTTACACATTTCACCACGATGTAAATCAGCAATAAGCTCTGGACACGAACTATTACACGGATTCACTGGTGTCAATCGCAACTGAGTTGCACCGCGCAGTTGTGCCAGTGCAATAAGACCTGAATCAAGCTCCACTCTTTTATAGCTTGGACTATTATAATCGGATGACATCAATACCCAATTGAAGTGTGCTGGTGATACAGTACTCGATAGAAAATATGGACGTTGATAATATTTTCTCAATACTTTCACCGCATTTATATCGCAATTTTGCCAATGAACAAACCATTTAGCAACTTCTGGTGAATGAACACGACGTAAAAATGCTGCAAGGTCAGACGAACCTGTACGAAGATTTGACGTTAATGAACATGGAACTGTTTCCATCAAGCGTTCATTTCCTAAATAGAGCTATGAATGGAGAAAAAGTTGAATTAATACAAATTAAATTGAATCAATGACACTTAGCTCAATGAGTGGCTGTAAAGACATTTTTTGTCAATACTAACATGAGTAATGTTATCGAACCAAAAATAATCTGTATTCATAGCAGTCCATGAATCCATAGCATCTGTTATAATCGCAGGAGCATCACGATTCAAATAATTATCAACCAATTGACGATATCTCACATCAGACAAGCGATCGATAGTTTCCACAGCCTCACAAGTCTGGAAAAAAATATGTTCAATTCAATTCTAGCATCTAATTCAATTGAATATTTAATTTTCATTTATATTTCTCATCTTGCAATTAAATTACTCGATAGCTTACGATGCAATCTTCTTCAGTAATCGGATATTCATTGTAAAATGGGTTATTTATCATACAATTCTCACGATAAAGATGTTGCCAATTCCATAATGGCAAAATCTTCACTGCAAGTAAGCGAGTAATTGCTGAAAAATGAGACCCAACAAAATCTAATTGTATAGCAGCACAAGCGATTGTTCCAATCACAACTAGAACAACAGTAGCTCGTAGAACCAATTGTAGCCATGAACGTCTCATGGCAGCCACCAATGGTTGGCATATTATGTCCATTTCTTCTTCAGTAAAACCAGCTTGTTGGCAATACCTGAGGACACGAGTCAAAATATTTAACTAATCACATCATATTCCAATTTTTCATTTCTCTAATAACTAATTAAATGAAGACAAAATCAGGTTGATTGATTTAACCCTCTGATACCTACTTATAGAATGAATTCAGTTCATCATCAATGAGACGTAATTTCTCCTGATGGCTCATTTCGTGAGGCTCTTTTATATACGCCTTTCTCGGTGCTTTAACACACTTATTATTCGACATTATTGTTGTTGGTTTATGATATCAGTCTACCTTTTTCTCCGTAAGTGGTAATTACAATTATGGCAATAGAATCCTTGCGACTTGTTTGCAGTTCGTGACCTTTCTATTTCCTCCAACTGATACAGTGTATTGAACTGTCGATGCAAATTTTAACTTTGAACATGCGCACAGGTTCGTGCACGCTTGCGTATGCGTTTTTTTCATTCCAATCATCCCACAACCTACACAATATTGATTTCGATACGCGCCATATTCAAAACAGTTCCCCTGTACACTGAACATTTATTTAAAGCTCGCGAATGTTTCGAATTCTCCACAATTTCTCTTAATCATTCAACAATTCCCATTATCATTCTCCAATAGTAAATAAACAAAAATTGATAGAAGCGTTGCAACATCAATTGAAATGTCGCCATTCTCCGAGATATTTCGATGTTCAATTTCTATCGATTGGTCAATCTCGCATTTCGACTTCTACCACTCTTTTCGTATCAGGATACAATAAATACTCATCATAATCATGATAACAGTCAATGTCATTTTCTCTGATGGTAAATTATCATAAACGAGATGATTTTAGCTCAAATATATTCACATACCAACAGTAGATGGCGGTGTTGAGTAAGCCAAAGAGGACATTTTTAGGGTTAAGTTTAGCTCACAACGAACGTCATATGTTTTGTCGTTCGTGTAACAACGCGTAGCACATTCTGTCAAAATAATATCTCATCATATCAAGAATTTGCCATTACGTACAATCATCTGCATCAAATAGTTACAAAGTACAGAAAGCAACTGCCAGTATTTACAATAAATTCAAACCTATGACGTGTTGTTTTCACGAAACAAACAAGTCTATACGGACACGTAATAATATAAAGAATATAAGATAAATATAGGTAATTGATTATGTGTTGGATGAAATACTGTGATTTTCCATTGAGTTGACAATCAATTTGATGAGTCAATCAAAGATCTAATATTACATTATAAGAATAATGTTTTGTTGATGTTTGTTGATTGTTCTGTATTTTAGGATTATCACGACATATTTGTAAGGAAATCGCAGCAGCCTAATGGTGAGGATGGCAAGAAAACCAAGCAGCGCAACAGCACGATTAAAACAAGATTATTTACGATTGAAGAAAGATCCTGTGCCATATGTTGTAGCTGAGCCAGTTCCTTCCAATATTCTTGAATGGTATACAGATTGAATGAGAATGAGATTGACATGAATTTGTTTGTGGATCTATTTGATTCCTTCATTATTTGATGAAAGCTCTATGTGGTGAAATGTTTGACCTGTTTTTATCGCTTTGATACTTTGATGTTGCTAATTATTTGTTTTAGGCATTATGTAGTGAAAGGCCCAGAAAATACACCATATGAGGGTGGTTTTTATCACGGTAAATTAATATTTCCATGTGAGTTTCCATTTCAACCACCAAGTATTTATATGACGACGCCAAATGGTAGATTCAGAGTCGACACAAGATTGTGTTTATCCATTTCTGATTTCCATCCCGACACATGGAATCCAGCGTGGAGTGTATCGACAATTCTCACTGGCCTTCTAAGTTTCATGGTAAAGTCATGGGGTTTTCTTTGTTATGTGTTCGTTTATCTGATGCTGGAGGTGAGGTTGACTCTAATTGATGTTGCAGATTGAGAAAAGTCCTACACTTGGGAGTATTAATACAACTGATTGGGAGAAGAAACAATGGGCACAACAGAGTCTAGAATTTAATTTGAAGGACAAATTATTTTGTGAATTATTCCCCGATACAGTCGAAGTTATTATCAAATTGATTTTTTATCTTTCTGTATCCCGATATTGTGATGAATATGTAAATGTAACTGGATCTTTTAATATTATTTAGGAAATCAATGCAGAATTGGAGCAACGGAAAGAACGTGAAATGCAAACGAGACCGCAAATAACCACCCCAGAAGTTACATCAGTTAGTCATGATCAAGTACAAAGAGATCAAAATCCGATTCACAGTGCATTAACAAATTTAGGAATCATTGTTGGTGTGGCTGCATTTGCATATACAGTCAAATACGTATTACGCAATATTGCAATGGAGTAAAGTAGATATAGACATTACAATGCATATTGAACGTATCGCGTTTGAATGCATTTTTGTTTAGCAAAATTGAAATCGATTGATTTTTACTTGAATCTTTTGGCGTCTTGTCACGTGGACACAAAATGTATGCATAGTGTGTATGTGTGTATGTATGTGTGTGCATGATTGAAAACCAAAAAGTGATTGACGCCTGTTGGATTTGAATGCAATTTCGTTCAACGGTCGCCACGCAGGAAATATTATTTCACTTTCCTTCTCAGTAAAATGTTTTCGTTTCCTTCTCTTTATCAACTTCTTCTCCGATCAAAACCCCACTTGAGGAAAATAATTCAGCGGGCTTCCGAATATTAGTAGACATTGACTCCTACTTAACAAATTATCTTTTAACAAATATTCTGAAAACGCAGCTGTCCAGTTTCGATTGATTTCAGTTCGTTTCTACTTTCCATATGGATATGGATATTATTATTAGAAACAATATGTAAATATATAGTTCCTTGCTGTAAGAAATTTTTTTTCGCCAGTTTGTATATCACAAATTCCTATTTGGATTTTTGAACATTTCTCAGCCGATCTGTTTGTAGTATTAATTACATCAGTCACCAAAAAGAGTATATATATGTTTAAATAAAAATATGAATAATACACTTTTGTAGAATTACGTATTCATTTTACACACGATTTGATCCATTTGTGAGATAAAATTAATTATTATCATTGGTACGTTCTATAAATTATAATCGTTCATTAATGTTCGAAACTATATTCGTCAAATAGTCATAAAGAAAACATTGTCAGTAAGTCAATTCATTAGCTGGGGAAAATTTGTTTTTATTTTCTTTTCCAAAAAAATCCATTATTAGGTAAGGAAATATAATGAACATTGAATTTTGTATCGAAGTAACTTTCTTTGTGATATACAATGAGATGAAAATATAAACTATTCTCAGACAACACACAGTGCTCTTAGAAAAAATACGACATCGTGTTTATGCAAAATCACCGAGGCCGCTGTAAACTGTTTAAACTTAGACTGAATGCCGCGTTGTTCGTGTGCACTCTACGGGAAGGATGTCCATCCTGTGAATTAGCAAACCTAACGATTATAACATTAATATGATCGAATTTAGGTATATTAAATAATCTTTCCTGCAAATATTTTTCAACTAGGTGAGATACACAAAAAAAACACCATTGAATATAGATAAATTATATATCGTCACTACACCATTGACATTGAAACTTGATCGAATATTTTTGAAAGCAACATTTGGAATCCCCATATCACCTAACACCCTGAAAAATCATTTGACACGTTTTGAAATTGAAATGATCACATCAATAAATTTAAATTTTGTTTTCAATTACTTCTGTATTCTGATGGTTTTAACACACCACATCCTGTCATTCAGAAAAATATACACCAAACCTTAATCCACAATAACATCCCACTAAAGAAGCAAATAGCAATTTATCCAAACGCAAAATAACAAGGAAGTTTGGTCCTTACGAAATTAAGAATGTCAGAATAACATATAGCTATATATTTCAGACATCCCCGACCAGGTCACGGTTTTGAATATTTCACCACCCCTTCGTCATACTTCTGTCACGCCTACACCCTTCGGAATAAATCATTGTAACACACAGGCGCCACGTTATATAGAAACGTCCTAGAAAATCAGGATCCAATGACTATGATGCCACCCGCCCTACATTCTGATATCCTGACCAAATAAGATGCACATGTGTCTGTCGGCATAAAGTAGGAGTTTCCTACGATTATTTATTATTCCCTTTTACATTTTTTATTCATCTCTACAATTTATATACTAAAATATTTCTGTTACTTATCACACTCTTGTGCACAAATTTCATTATATTATCACCATATGCAAGAAAAGTAAAAGCTATCATAAGTGATCTATCACTTGATGTTGAAGAATAATTATCTAATCAATATATCAGAAAAATTCGAAGCTTTGGCTTGATTTGAATACAAAATCATGAGCCCATTTAATTGGTGTCAAAATGTTCGAACGAAAGAAAAAATATAATACTCCATGATGCTGTCATGGACCGTGTCCATTCCTAACGCGTTCAAGTTCCTGTATGGCATTTGAGTATATAATTAACTGAGGCATAAGCTCATTATTGAATTTAATGAGTATCCACAGTTGAATTTATAATACCTAAGTCTAGACATTTTAAAATATAGGAGTGTAGGGAAAAAAATTAAATGTGTCAAATATATATATATTTGAGTTCAAAAGGCCAAAGAAAAAAAAATTTCAAATCTCCTCTTCGTGCAATAGATTTATCGAGACAATAAATAAAAAAAAAATTTGAAGAAGAAACCAAGATCCAAAAGAACGTTGTTTAGAGTATACGCCAAGTTGTTATATTTTAGTAAAAATAAACCGTCGAACGTCGTTGAGATTCTGAATTACATACAGTAGGGGATCTATGTTTAGTTTTAGTTGGTTTTCTCAGATTTTCATGTATATAGTGAAAGAGGGTGAAAGAGTAAAAGAGAAAGACATCAATATAGATGTGCAACGCTAATACATGAGTACAAAACCAAAAGAATAGAGAGGAAGAAGTTGGAGTGTGGGCAAGCGAAACAGGTCTTTCCATAGTTATGCTGTGAAGGACCGTTTTACGATCGAGGTCTAGAGTTGTATAGTGATGATGAGAACTAGTGTGGAGAGATCCAGTAAGAGCCAGTGCAAAAATTTGCAACTCGTATATCCGTATGGTAGCGGTGAAACAAACATAGTATTTACGATTTACGTGACTGCTTTGAATGCATTTGCTAAAGTCACACACTGAAGAGATGAAGTTAACGACGAATTTGTAGCAACCGAAAGTAAAGAGCCAGAGAGACATCATTCTCATGTCGATTTTGGCAACTACACCACTAAAATATACATACCAAAACATATATTATTAAGTTAGTACTCAATATCTGACATTTATGATGAAACAAATAATTCTATATAGATAAATTATTTCGAGAAATTAAAACAAGAACGAGATGGGATGAAGAATAGATTATGAAACACCATTGCTATGTTAGGATCTTCTCTTCCACCATTTGCTGGACAGTTCAAAAAGGAGCAGGAAATGCAAGGGAGTGAATGATGGGAGCCAGAAAATGGGATGAGAGAAGAGAAGAAGCCACAAGGACGTAACGTTGTGGACCAGAGGACTGGGATGAGAAGGGAAAAAAAAAAGGAGCGAATAGGTTGCTGGTACATCTGCCTCAACAAAGGGAGGCTGAACCATTGGCCAGAAACTTCATATAGTTGACAGCATTCAAACCAATTGGACTACAAACTGGGCGGAGACACTGCACAGTTAAAGTTTTTGCAATATGAATTGTTTTTGTTCAATCATCAACGTTGCATATTCATTTATGAAGCAACACATCTTCATAAATTGTTTATAGTTAGTTAATTCATGCGAATAATATTCTCGTAGAAGAAGAATGATTATTAATATTGTAGGATTTAATGCTTGTCTATTCATAAGTCATAATTATTTTCATAATTTTTTGTTTATTAGAAGTCTTTGATTGACATATAAAAATACTGTACACTGTATATACGATAAAATCTCGTGATGCAATCATATACATATTATGTGTATGAATGTTTTACATGAATTGTTTAGTGCGCTTGACTGCAATAAGCGTTAACTCACTTTTTCTCTCTGAGGAATGGAATAATATTCATTTTCTTCACTTATAAACTACATATTATATATTATTTACAATATCAAAAAAAATTTCATACAGCCGATGTGAGTTTTGATGTTTAATTCATTGTTCTACTCCAAATGAATAAATTATTGCATCAACCGGCCTCACAAATTTTGATATGATAAAATTATGCAATCCATGTAAGCCGACAGATGTAAAATAGAAATTAAAAATACTTAAATATGTATATATATATATATATATATATATATATTATGTACAAATTGAATGGTGGAAAAAAACTATACATCGGAAATGAAAGAAAACAAAATTTGTATATGATTATCTAGTCACTGAATTAATTTGATCGGGATCATTTCTTATATACCAATTACACTATTAAAAAATAAATTATTCGCGTTTAGTTACATTTAAGTGTGCGTGTGTGTTTGTGCGAGGAACGTTATTGATTTTATAAAATTTTTAGAATCTTTGGCGTTATTCACTGCATGATCGAGGTATTAGTAGATGCACACTCGAAAATGTATAACTAAACGAATATCTTATTGGATACTATCAGAAAGAATGAAATAACGTGTGGAAAAAATGATAATTCTGCATTAACAAATATAAATATACTTAATTAATTAAATTAAAAATATATAAGATTATTTCTTTCGCTACTTTGTTGATTAACATATCCCTTATATCAAATTAAATTAAGTATATCACACTCGAGAGAATAACTGGTCACGGAATAATGAATATAGAAGACAATGAGAAGAAAAAAAAAGGTGAAATGAAAAAGAAATCAAAAGTGCGGTATTGAACAACATATACACGAAAATTTTAATTCCTCAATCTGGTAGCCATAAGGTCGCGCAGCCACCACTAATCAGCAAATATATACACACCAGACCAGTACGGCCTAACAAAAAAATCACAAAAAAAGAGAAGGAAAAAGAAGAATGAAAAAAAGGATGATATTAGTTTGTTTTTATAACTTTTGCGACTCCCCCGAAATCGTCACCGCGCATTACTCTACACACCACTACAGTCCACAGGCCATCAGGAACATCAGTTATGTCCTCTATTCACATACAGTTGTCTCTCCTTTAATTGAATTCAAAAAGATTTACGACCAACAACCAGTATTCATCCGGACCTAACAAAAAATCCCGACGCACATATACATATAATTTTTTTTTTCCATAACTCCCTCCTGGATCGTCTCAACTAATTATGATCTGTCAAATAATTATGAAAAAAAAAGCAGAAGAAACGTTTCAATGTCTACGACAATAAAAGGAATTCAAATATCATATGTACATATGTAAAATATATAAATGTATGTATATATGTGCAGTTTCATTGGTTTTGCTCCGACAAAACTGACATAAAGTTTGCTTTGGTCGTGGTTTTAAAATAACCCGTACACGAAAGCCATTCGAAATATTCACACGGTGTGCGGCGGGGTCGCATTCGGGTTACTCTTGTCGCGCGGGCCCCCCGAGAGATTGACGCGCGACTCTGTCGTATTTATGAAAGAAGAGACTCGCGAGAGAAAGAGATCCATGGACCAGCTACCGTCACTACCAACAAGCAACCGAAGAGAAAAAAAAGTAGGTATATATATGCATATATATATATATATATATATAATGTATGCATGAAGATCAGTTGAACGGCGGCTGCCTACTCGACGCCACCGTCCCATCCATCCACACTCATCTTGGGGGAAAAATAATATTTTCCCAAAGCCAGGATAGCAGCCAACTACGACGACAGCTACAATATATATACCAAAACTCATAAACGATCGTTTCCCCTCACGCTACATATTTACAATTTTTTTCTCTTCTGTTACTTTGTTTAGATTTTACGTTCTGTAAAACAAAAGTCGAAGTTTTCATAATAAAAAAATCTCTGAGACTCATCCATCTTTTCCCATGCTATCCCAAAATCTCTTCATCTACTTATTCTCTCCTTTCTTCTTTTTTCAATTCTTTCTACGTCTCACTTGCTCTTCTGCACCTTTCTTCTATCTCTTTTCTTTATTTTCGCTTCTACTCATCTCTCTGGGTTGACAACGCAGTAGCAATTGTCGATCTTAGAACGTCCAAGAGTAGTAATCGGCCATTGTATAGTGTGAGTAAGGGGTTTGTGTCCTTGAGAGGCCAGTGGGGAATCCCAAATTTTTCCCCGTCAGTTTTTCAGCTTGCGTTTGTACTTATACATACATATATATATATACCTGAGTACATAAACAATCATATATACATATATATAAGCTTTCGGTATTTCCCCATTTTCGATCCAGCAAAAATAGAGAATTACGCTTACACGAAAATCATCCCAAAATTACATTCCTCTGCTATTCAATATTTTTCCTTTTTTTTTCTGAGGTTTCCCTTTCCATTTGTTTTTCATTTCTCCAATTTCTTTCTCTCTTAAAGCTTTATATAACATTAACAATGGTATTATTATTATTGCGTTACGTATTTGAATTCCAATCACCTTCCATTCTCCAAACACTGAACGCATATGATAATTTTTCATGTGCCATATAACTGCATGATGAAGACGCTGAAATTTCACGTGCAGCTAAGACAGCACCTCTTGGACTCGGTTGACCTGCAAACAAAATTAAAATAATAATATTTAGTATAAAAATAAAATGAAGAACAAAAGGAGATTTAATATCATATCTGACTTGTAACAATCATAAACAGACGGGGCAAAAGGCATTGCACACACAAGTGAAATTATGCTCGTTAACACCAATCATAAATGTCTTCGCTTGGATACTATATACACGCGTAAGAAATCTTCTCGATATCGTTAGTCACGTGGAGTTACGACGACGTTTGCTATGGCATTTGGCGCCTCTGGCCGTTGATGCTGGTGTGCTTCATATCTTCCTCTTTACTATTTAACATAGGCGCATTCACGCGCATCAACCCAAGCGCGCGTCGTCTGACTCATATATATTGCTTGGCAAAGCTCAGCCGCGAGGGATGATTTAATAACCCATACCAGAAATCCTTTCCCCCATTTATCCCGAAGGTAAACATTTCCCAACGCATTCAGATTCCAAGCCTCTTTTTTCATCTCCTCCCATTTGTTTTTGTTATATTTTTGTTTAATATCCTTCACACTGTCTTCTGTTATTACAAGTTGACTACTACTTGAGTCTCCTATATTTATAATATGAAATGAGAATGAAGTCAAAAGATATCGAATAGATCATACCATTACTGTTCTCAGGACTGTTGCCGCTATTCTCGGTGTTCTCCAGATTAGACTGCAACACTTGATATAAAAAATCGATATAGCGCGTCGCAAGTTTGAGCGTTTGAATTTTACTTAATTTATCACTTGGTAAAGTTGGAATTATTTTTCTCAATGATGCGAATGCTTCATTCAAACTTTGTGTCCTTTGTCTTTCTCTAACATTTGCCATCACCCTTTGATTTTGTATCTCTTCAAACGATGCACCACTTTTACGCCGTATTTTAGATTTTGAGCCTGATGAAGATGCAATACTTTCATTTTCAGATTCATCGTTAACGCTTATCTTTCGTTTTCGTTTGCCACACGTTACTTTATGAACTCTATTATTATTATCATAATTGCGGCATGATGATGATGAAGTTGGTGATGTTTCCTCATTGATGACTGCCACAGCTAATTCATTGTTACTATTTCCTATATCCGGAATTAATTTACTTTGATTGCGTTCATAATTGGATGTCAATGTTGTTGGCTTATAATCGCTCTCATTGTTCAAGGTCGAATGATAATTTCGTAAACGATTCGTGGCGTCATTAGCGGGAATATCATCGCCACCGGTCCCGTCGGGTGAGTGATAAATTTGCAATGGCGATGTTGATGAAGATAAATAAATACTTTGATCTTGTTCACGACTGTGATCTGACATAAAACCAGGTGAATCATGTCTTTCATAATCCAATTGTGGATCGCGATTGAAAGCCGATATTTTTCCAGGTTGTTGTGTAACATCTTGGAACCTCTTATTATCTTCAAATGATTCATAATATAGGTGCTGGTAATTGGGTGGTGATGTTTGGTATACCTGATGATGTGGATGATGCGGTGTATGATGGTGATGATGATGATGGTGAAATCCAGGTAAATTACGATGCTCCAATGGACTACTCAAATCAACAAGATGAGCTTGTGGCGAAAAACGACCGTAATGATCTGGTGAATTACTCGCGGAACTTCCCGCGCTATTTGGAATACCCGAACTGTCACCAATAAGATAAAGTTCTTGAACTGATCGCTGTGGCTGCAGAGCCACCACTGGTTGCTGCGCTTGCATCATTGGTGAATTATGTTAAGAGGTTGCTTATCGTCGCCTCACAATAAAATAATTGACGACACTTTTTTTCTCGGTACACTCGTTCACAATTTCACGCACGTGCACAATTCTCTTCTCTTTCAGAACTGACGATAAATTCGGTCCAAAACTGTGTGAAATAAATTGATCTCGATAACTGTATGGATGAAGAAAAAAATATTCCGTGTGCATTGAATGAAAAAGTAAGACAGCATACGACGGTACGTCTGTTACGAGCTGGGCCGTTGATTCATCTGTCGGTTGAAATTTCAGCGTGAGGCTTCGGGCATTGGGATTTCACAGGGTGTCGCAGATAGACCAACCAAACCCGCCTCCATCCTCATATTCTATCTCTGTGTTACGCATACGCACAGGCTTCTTTCTGCTACTCTCTCTCACTCGATCATGTATACTCGTCGACTATTGGCCCCACCCCGACATTTTCTTTTATCCCCCGTTACCGTCAGTCGTTCCCACCCACCCACGCCAGTTTGGAGCCGCAAGACGAGTCAAGTGAGATGAAAAGATGCTGCATCTCTGTTTTTTCCACATATGAATACAAACATTGCAATTGTGTTGTCAGGGAGAACATGCACACACAAGGAGCCCTGAATAGTCATTTTTTCGAATGCATTTTCACCGTTAGCTGATTCGTCCTGCAAAATAATAATGAACATTTTCTATTTCTCTTATTATTTTTATTTGTGGCAAAAAGTGTCCTTTCTGCCTAGTTTAATTGTTTGTCTATATAGATATAATTACCATTTGCATTTAGCTTTGATCAAGGCAATGATAATGATCGTTATTTATCTCCTGAATGATTAAAGATTCAATATTGGATTACAGCCAAGAGTGCCTTGGATTCGTCTCATTTGCCCATCATCGTCGCATCATTTCATATACGCAACTAATACCAAGATTATATTTATAGTTTCAACCAACATGCAACGTGTACTTGTCACGTTGATATCATAATGAAGATGACTGATGATTTCTTTTGATTTATATAGTTTATATGACTTATATCGATTAAACATTTATTATTTTCTTTTGTCTCTTTATTTTCATTCTATATTTACTCATATGCTGGTGGCATTGGAACAGCGAGCGGTCCTGGAACATTCATAGAGTAATATTGAGTGTAAGGTAGGTGAAAATTTGTCAGTGTGGTGCATAATTTGTATGGGGCACCAGTAAAGGCCATCAGCAATTAGTACCTGCATACCAAGGTACTGGTGAGAAGAGCACGTCTTCAATTATTATTGAGTGAGTGAAAGAAAGGTGTTGAAATTAAATTCAATTGGTGGATATTCGACCTTTTGCTGGTGAAGGTCTTTTTATCACCCCTGGAGAAGACCAGTGAAGATTGTGATACTATTCATGGTATTTGTCTTTCACTCATTATAGTCTGTAATTTATAAAAAATGAATCAATCGCCATGTCAAAGATTAAGTGTAAGAATGAATATTTTTCACAACCATTCTGTTTGTATATTTGATGAATGAAATCAACAATAGTCAGAGAATTTATTTACGGATATTGGCTTTATGATCTTCGTCTCAGAGACACCATAGTTTGCACAGCCGGGCGGACGAAAAAAAAATATCTTTACCTTTCGACATGTGTCGAACACACGGTAGTGATGACCCCACTATACGGGGAGTATATATATGTATATAATATGAAGGTACAGATTCATTCTAGGTGCATACATTCTGTGTATACTCGAAGACTCTTTGTATAGACTCATCGTTGCAATGTGTCGGCCACTTGTGAACTTATTTGCCACTTTCCAAACATGTGTTTCATACTGTATACCTCACAACGTTTATATACCTACTACACACGGCTATTTTATTGCTTTGAGAAGACCCTCACTCGCTCATTACCATTTTACCATTCTTGAACGCAGTTTGTCATTCTCTTTTTTTTCACAGTTTTTTTTTTATATCAATGGACATCTGGAATTGTACTGGTATAGTGCACGATCGTTCGTGCCAAAACTTCATGTACAAGTCGGCATTATGACAATTTCAAGAATCATTTTTTGGATTGTGAAATATGTTTAATCTGCTTATATTTTTCATTATTGTCAATATTATTCCAAATCGGATTAGTGGGTTTGTAAAAGTTTTCATAACATCAGACTGTGTCATACATCGATGTTTATTTAACATTGGATTATCCACATGATGTTCAGTTGATTTCGAATGGACATCGAGTGATTTTTAGAATGTATCTGAAACAATAGATGAGAAGATAGTCAAATGGTTACATTGAAAAATGTAATTTATGCTAGTACGAATAAATATTTACTCGGAATTTGTTGATGCAGTGAGTGAAAATAATTGGTAATTCATAGATATTGACAGTGAGCACGCGCACGCGTGTGCTACCTGCTGTTCGCACCAGTCCTTACCTATCCCACTTGAGTTGACTCTCGGGCGCACCAAGACCTTTTCTCTCACATTATGCTACTCTTCTGGTCAACACATGTGTGCGCCATGCGTTTTTGGTCGGTTGTCCCACAACTATGCATGATATTTTGACTGTATACCTATACACCCGTGGACGGATTTGGTATACAAGTGCTAAAACTGGTACCTTCACTTTGCCATATGGTGTAAAGCAAAGTGCAAGATTCGCAGACATTTAAATAAGATTCAAGTCTCATTGTCCGTGTCCAATCGATTGAAAATCTGGAAAATGTTGAATAATTGAATAAAATTTTACAGTTGATTATTTCAGAATAATATTAATTGTTTCACCTGCAATAATTCCAATGAAATATTCGATTGTCATATCATATTTGGATATGCATATGAATATGAACATTTCTGTTTTCATTACTGTAATGAAATGTATGAAAATTGGGGGAAGAAAATTACCGGAATACGCGACAAAGTAAAAGTAAATAAACGGGTACTTGAGGAGTTTGAATGGTACACGATTTGGGGAAAAACCACTGGTTTATATTCATGTACTTGACAATACCGAGCATGTCAAGACGACTATACCTGGCCACCCGCCGAAAATTTACGGTTCTTCGTAGTGGATTATGAGGACTTTATTGGTTGGGTAATCCAAAGACCGGTACCATGCGGGACGTATTTCCCCGTGGTCGCGTGGGGTCACCTCTACTTTCTCAATTCATATGAATGTTTTTATGTGGATAATTAATAATAATTTTCCACCTGTCAGTAGGGCAGCCAGTTGTTCCCAAATACAAGAATTGGTTATCATACATTTGTTGTACTTCAGCTAAGTATCTACAATTTTGCCCAACGCTATTATAATTCAGGATTTAGATCATTTTTCCACTAAAATTAAAGCTATATTCTGATATAAAGTTCAAATTCAATCATTTATAGTCGGCAGTATATTTTTTTTTCTTTTCTTCCTCAATTTTATTATCGTCCTACCTCTATTATTTCTATTGGGGGAAATTGTCAGGTAAAATTTCACCGGGGAATTCCCAAATTCGAATGGTAGGGTCATATAATCCCTATATAACGCCCACATCGCTGAAATGACCATAAAATTGTTGTTCATCAGAGGTACTATGGGTGTCACCCTCATTATTCTATTGCTGGTAGTTTAACACCTAGCACAACAGGCAGTGCACTCATATACGCAATGCGTAGTTATGAATAAGAAGTTATTTTCATTCACATTTCATGTCAAAGGTAAAATCTCATCCCTACGGAATATAATTATTATCGCTTTGCGCTGCGATTCAATAAGAAATAAAAACAGAACCCAATCCAAATGATACAGAATGTTGTTATAAACTATTTCATATAAAATGAATATTTTATATTTTAGTTACTTTATCCAATACACCGATGAGGGTGGTCTTCTTCCCTCTCTGTGTCTTCACATCCATTTTTTTCTTTATTTTTCCTGGGCATCAATCAGGGAGAATGAAAGAGTGAAAGACGAGACGACACAAACTGAAACAAACATTGGTGCTGGTGGCTTTCCAGTTATAAAGGTTTCTCCGACTGCGACATCCGTTGTCGCGTGATTTGTATATTGTTTCAATGCGTCCAACTATATACCTACATTATAAACCATGTATCAAACAGATACATTTACTATATCTGCATGTATGGAGAGCGTAGATCAGGGTATGAATAAACAATAAGTGAAGATCTTTGTGCAAACATGCAATGAACAAAAATGGAGTGATGCACACGATGAGTTTCAGGTAAGTATAAATATATCAGTATATATTTGGCCACCGAAGAGCTAATCTCATTTGAACGTGATCAACAGATCAATGATATATCTACAGATCTAGATGAATATACACTGTGTATATATTTACGTATAATAAATTTGAACGTGACGGTAAAGTGGATTTGTAACGGAAGTCACAGATTCTTTTTCTATATACCTAAGGCTCTTGGAGTTATTCGTTTATTACTCGAACATGTGGAAGTACCTTTTCGCTCCAGGGTCTACACTATCAAACGACACGTGTTGGCCATACCAGGTTTGCAAACGGTGCTGTAAACACGTTCGTCAATTTCACTATCGTCCTTCCCTCTTCGTTGCTCCTCTTGTTCCATTCTACAAACTGTCGTTTATCACCTGTAACATATTCATTGACAACACATGAATTCTCAGTTAGGAGCTACTACATAACACGCACTATATGAAGACGAACAAGTTCCAAAAAAAAAGATCAAACATAGAGGGTCGCAAAAACCACTGACAAATACCAGTCGGTGCTTCAGAGTGTAGAAGGCAGAAAAAAAAATAATTCCAAGACGTTCGGGGCGGGTGGAAAAGAACAAATAACATCATCTAGTGTGAAAAACAATAGTCGCCACTTTTGTAAGTGGAAGAAAAGAAACATATGTGTTTGTACAGTGAAATATGGTCAAACTTCTGAGAATCGACCTGAACGTTTGAGTGCACACAAATCATATGGATTTGTCAATCAGTAGTTCCATCCGTTGTGATCATCATCACCACAAATGCAAAGTATAAATTATTCTTTAATTAATCTTTTAATTCGCATCTCGCATATAAGCTTATCAAACTAACAGCACACGAGGATGAAGATAATATACCAAACTGCAAAGACTAACATTTGAGTGGTATCAGAATTGATAAATACCGGTAGGCTATGTATATGAACGTATACCAGGGCCAAGAGGCCCCCGCTGAGTCGTTGGGCCTCATACGACGATCTGTGAGGCCCTTTTTTTTCTTACTCTTCACGACAGTTGGCGCACCGCGTCATCCTCTCGTTAGCCCCCATAGCATCAGCAATACATCTCGTGCTGTTTTTTTATCCTCTCGACCCTCGTCCAATCGAATATTTATTTCGCCCTCTAGAAAATAAATATATATTTATATTATATATATGGTTGCGTGTGGTTGAATCTATAGATAAACCTCACACATCGGTATTTTTCAATGTAATGTCCGTCGTCTCAGTCTACATCTCACGAGAGTAGTGAAATATGAGCAATACAGAAGAGAGGAAGATATTCCCCGGGGAAGAACACGGGCTACTGAGGTAATAGTTATAACTGGATTCTTATTTGGCTTCTGGAAACCCCGCGGATTCAAAAAATTTCGTCGTCATGAGCAACGCATTCCCCCCCGCATTCACGTCGAGAGATTCATTGCTGTCTTATATATTTCATGCAATGGAATCTGGCTCATTATATCGACTGCCAACTGTATGTGTATATACTTTATTATTATTCTCCCGTGCTAGTTTATTTCTTATTTTCGCTCTTTGAAATATTGTTCAAGAATATATGTATTCATTCCTGTTCAATTGCTTTTGTTGTTCATTTTTTTTTTGAACTTTGATGTGATGTTTGATGTTTTAGAGATGGTATTATACATTTGCATTGAATTATTGATGGAATTCGTGTTCAATTTCAGTTTGATGAGGTCAACGTTTACAAATGGATGTCTCGTTGTCATATGTGGATGGTAAGGTAAAAATGGCGAGACTTACCTCGATGGTGTTCAACAAATCGCCGGTTGTGTTGAATTATCTGAGTTACTATTGGCTGATTGTGGGATACAGGTAGAGAAAGCGCAGGTGTGGACTCTTTGCGCTCCGCCCATCGTGATGCCGGTTGTAAATATATATACACATATTGAATTGGAGTTACAGGTTCCCCCCACGTGAAAGTATCATTCTGTATATCAACCAGAAAGAAGCAAATCAGAATTGGAGCCACGTTTTCAAACTAAAAAATGAATGGATATTATTAGCCAATCAGAGCCATGAAAAAGCGATATAATACTTTGAACAATATGAAGATTCGGGGCTCAAGGTATCTGAGTTGATCTTCACTATAAGATAGGAAGCAGAAATAAGCAATTCGACTTCGGGGCTGCAGCTTTAGATCAAAGCATGACTAGATTATGGTTTTGACAAGCAATCAGACTCTTAGAAGAGATGCAATAATTTAAAATTGGAAACTTTTTTTGAGATAGGAAAAAAATAATCTATAATACAAATGCTGCGGCTTTTTTTTCGTCTTTCCGATCTTTCGTGCTTTTGAATTTTTAAGTTTGAAAAAAGGGGGCGTATATAACGTTCGTAGTCGAGAGTTAAACTCTGGTGCTTCTTTTTCATCAAATGCCGACGACTCATATATACGCATCTCGCGCATAGCGTGTTTCCGGCATAACTTTCTTGGTTCTCTATAGTTCTCTCTCTTTCTCGCATCATCATTTACGATAGACCACAGAGCAATTTTTAAGAGCATCCTAAGCGTGACAAACATCATATACATCATCATGTTCCACTTCCACATCATCAGACTTTTCACACTGCTCATTTCATGTAGAATAAAATATCTCTTAGATTTATCGGCACTCGTGAGCTCTTTGTTTCGTCATTTCTAACTTTTACTTCTTCGTCAATTTCAATTTGGAAAAGACCATCTACAACTCTATATGTACAAATACACAAAGATGAGTAGCCATATCCAAATGATTGATTGATTTAGCACTGACATGTACAGTAGTCACTTGTCGTAATTAACGAGCTTGCAGGCAGATCTTGAACTTATGTTTGAGTCTTTTCACTGCCGCATATTTCTGTTCTCAAACTTTTAACTGCCAACAAAAAAAATTGAATGAAAAATTAAAACTGGTGAAAATAAAGAAACAACAGAAGGAAAGATTTTTTTTTCTTTCTGCACAATTCACACATACATGATTTATGTTACAGCACTTAGTCAGAAATATAATCTGCAAAATGGTGTTCTAATGATTCGAAAGAAATATTAAATCAATTAATAATAAAGCAAAATTATTCATCTCAGAGAAGTTTATTAATATTTGCTGAGATATTTCGCAGAAAATCGCTTCAGAGTTGAGAAAAAATTGAGAAAAAGGAATCCAACACAGGAGGTCGATGGAGGAAATATTTTACTAATGACTGGAGGTCAAATGGATTATTGCAGCTACGGGTGGAATAAAGAGTATGAAGTAGGTGTAGGCAAAAAAGGAGAATTATAAACATGGGGCTATACGCGAAAACGAGGAGAAAAAAGTGAAAATAAAAAATAGGTACCTCTTGTTCTCTTCCGTTCATAAATCTCCTCTACTCATGGCGCGACGGTGAAACGCACCCAAAAATAGATTTTTTTATCCCACAAAACACTCACTGGCATCCACACATATTTGAATACATATCTACATAATGTATATGTGCATAGATCTACCCGTCATCAGGAGAGTGGTCATAATTTTTATTGACTATATATGTAATATAAATCGGGTGAGTTGTGAGTTGTTGTTTCTTCCCCATATCTATAAAATCTGCCAGCGTTGATGGACGTGCACTCTGGAAGAAAAAAAAATAAATTTATCTATACACACACTTTCATATATAACTTCTATCGTTTTATAGTCGAAAAGTTTTTATTCCTCTTTTGCACTCTATGATAAACGTGAAACATAAGAGTTTGAGAGTAGAAAAAAATGCATTAAATATACAAGCACATTAAAGAAAAAAAATTACGAAATCTGAATGAATTAATTGACTGAGATTTTTATCTCAGATTGAATCAGAGGAATAAGAAGAGTAACGTCTTATCAAAAATTAGAATCATCAATGCGAATGATGATTGTAATAATGGTAAAAGTCGCAATAACAGTTTCAGAACCTCATGAAGTGACAACGTTCTGCAAAAAAAAAAGAGAGCGTGTGTTCATTCTCTATTCTATCTTAATTACAGTAAAAGAAACAGTACTTGAACTAAACATAAGTGTTAACATGTATTAAAGAAAAGAGAA
Organism: Meteorus cinctellus; assembly: GCA_030523045.1. Classification (NCBI taxonomy): domain Eukaryota; kingdom Metazoa; phylum Arthropoda; class Insecta; order Hymenoptera; family Braconidae; genus Meteorus; species Meteorus cinctellus. Next base: position 237,923 of record JAPYZF010000156.1, read on the forward strand.
TTTATGACAGGCTGTTTATAATTGCGTAACGACTTAATTTCTTCTACATGACTAGAAAAGACAATCTGTACAAGGCTAAACTCGATGGAATTTATATTTCAATGTTATTCCTATATGGAACAAAAATTTTTTTCTTTTCAGAATTAAAGTTGAAGATGTACCAACTGGAAAGAAAAAAGTTATAAATACAAGATACAGATGAGAAATGATTTTCAAGTATCTCGATGCATGATCTTAAAGTAGGTGGGTACATATTGTCGTGAGTTATATACGATTATGCAGTTTGTTGAAGTAGATACCGATATGAAGGCAAAAAAAAAGTTTTTTGAAAAACACAAATTTGGTTTTCACATGTATATTGAATATATGCACATTCATTCAAACGCGTTAATGGAAACATGGACTCCACCTCTTTTCGACCCTCGTTTTTCTTTATCTTTTTTCACTTTTACTTTACTTTTATTCTTCAATGTTTCATGTTTTTGATGGGAAAAGTGAACATGCACCAATATACATCGGACAGCTGTCACATGATTGATGTTGAGTAGGCGTTGTCGTATGCAAGCTCTTGACTGGTTTCAAAATTTCAACTTTCCAGTTTATCTCTATCTATATATTATTATACGTACGAATAGATAGAAAGTGTGAATACTATAACGATGTTGTAGAGGTCACGGAGTTATGTACACGCCATAAAACTGCCGAGAGTGGCACCGAGGGTCCAAGAATATGGTGATCCTTGGAAGAAAAAAATTGAGAAACGATGTATGTATTATATGCTGGGTCCCAAAACGGAAATTGACTGGCGACAGGCGGCTCACGAATTTTTTAATTACTCAGGAGAGGAAGTACGAATCGTTGAGTTTAACTTCCGGACGCAAAAATCGTCTCTCTGCAGTTAAGTTGAGTTCTAAATGAAAGAAAAAAAAAAGTAGCAAATATAACAGGAGTTTGTAATTAGGGAGTCAAAATTAATTAGGCAGAATTTACACAGACCTGGTTTAGGTGAACGACAAAAGTAAACAATGAGAATATAGATGAAATAAATGAGCACGTGCTCAGCATCAACTTAGTGCTTGGATGTCTATATCTGTTTCATTCTTCCTTCCTTTGAGATTGATTGTGCATTTAATAACGTTATCTTCTTCCATTTTAGAGCTGATACATACTTTATATTCTGCAATAAAAAGTTCTCATTAATTATAAAATAGTCATTATAAATAAAGGATAGATATTCATCCATTCATCCATGTTCTTTTGTTCACACGCAAGTTCAAACTTTTTTTAGCTCATGAACTTTTTTTTCTCTTCATCTTGAGGAGAATATGAAAAATGACGATTCTCCTGGGACACGAGACTAAAAAGTATCTCTTGGTGGTCGGTACCAAGCGTGAAATCGTCAATGACATTTCCTTTCCGGTACGTGTCCCTTGTTCGTAGAATAATTTTTGAGGGAAACTTTTTTTTTCCACTGTGTGTATTATAAATATTGAATATAGAAGAAGCATATGAAAGAGAAAAACAAGAGGTAGAAAGAACTCTAATTAATACATGTGTTGATGTGAAACCTATATCTTGAGGAAAAAATTGTTTTGAGAAATTGTGATGACACTGTCTCGAGTGTCGACGTTTCTATATCGTATATAGATTATTATGACTTTGCTTGTATATAAGTATATAAGCTCGAGTGTGTGTTGAATCACCGTATTTTGATCATGCCACAAAATAATATATGACATTATGCAGCTGCTGTAGTTACTTCTTCTGCTGCTGCTTATGAGGTAAAATCCGGTTCACATGTCTGTCTTTGGTTGTTTGTCTCTTTTCCCATATACATCTTTAACTCTTTCGTGCTTAAGCTGACAATATTAGCGCAATTTTTTTGCAATCATTCAGTCCCACGCTATAGAACAGAAAAAATTTTTATAAACATAAAGCCACACGCTAATTCGTGTTTTTCCTTTGCGTCAAACTGTCGGACAAAATCAATCGTGTCTTTAGAATTTACAAAACGATTGAAGGATGAGAAAAAAATTTTATAAATCATTTATATATACATAGATATAAAAGTTCGAGGATGTAACATTTAGCGAACATAGTTAAAGAGAAAAACACTGGTTTCATTCATTGCCTTTTACCTACTCAACTGACCCACATTCGCAGAATTGATTCCTCTTTCTCTCTGTAACTTGTCTGCTGCCCTGGCCCATGTCTTACATTTTATTAAATTTTTTTTCATTCCTCTCCCTCATACTCTCCGTTTATCCTCCTTCTCAAGTTGTTGCCGAAAGATTGCTGACTATCTTACATTTGGTAGGGCCTGTGTACAAGTTCTGAAGTTACGCCGACAAAGAAACCGGGTGTCAAGTGTGTTAGCTTTCGATAATTCCGTGGTTCCGTATCAATCATTATTCAAATCAGAGTAGAAGAGAATTGTATGAATAAATGAAAATAAGTGCCAGTGTGTTTTTATTCGGAAATTTCAGATATCCCATTGGAATATTTGATGAACTTCTTTGTTGTGAATATTCATGTTTAACTGGAAGATAAAAATACATCATATGCAGTTGAGTATATAGATATGGTAGAAAAAAATGGATAAAGAAAGAAAGGAAGAAAGAAAGAAAGGAAACTGAAGAAGTAGCGTGACGACGTGTGACGGAACGACAAACCACTACTCACCGCTGTATTATATATCTATATTCTGATGTTGACTGGTTTTCTCATATAACCGAAGAGACGAGTTCAACTCTTTCTTCTTTCCTATGCACGCCACCCTCGTACGAACACCACGTAAAGATCATTCGCTCTCCGCATTTTTCAGTTGATTTTGTTTTTAGTTTGCCATCTCATATTCAAAGACTGACAGGCTTCTTGACAGCTACTCCCTCTCTTTTCTTCTAACAACGCCAGTTCTACTTTGTGTATATCTACTAAAATGCAATGCTCTTTATAAAGGTGAAACATTACAAACAACGTAATGAAAGATGAGAATAAACCCGCTGTTAAGGATCATGAAGTTTAATGACATATTTAACTGACAAAAAACATCTTTCGTCCATTTTTATATAGCGCACATGATTTTAAGTATTCATAATAGTGCGTTAGCTAATGTACATGGTGAGTCTAGTCGGAGAAACCTGACGCAAGTAGTAAAAATTATCTATTCATATTTATTCGTGTGCCTTCACGTATCAATGATTGAAATTGAAAAAAATTGGCAACTAATATTTAATTACAAAATTAATTTGTTGTGATTATCCTGATACCAGTGAATAACTGATGATACTCCAATTGACTGAATCAATGGTAAATGAAAAATTCCTGTCTGATTATAAAAGAACTATAAATATAAAGTAACGAATACGAATAATCATTTCCTTTCCGTCTTAAAATCGTAGTATAAATAAATTAAGTAAAATTCGATTTGCGTTGATATACTAATGACTATCATTATTTATGAACTATGTCGATATATATTCATGGTCATTATTATGTACGTAGAAATATAGCTGAAAATTATTCAATCTCCTAGGATGGATGAACCTTGAGCATGTCGACTGCAAAAATATCGTCCGTGTTGTGCGCGCGAACGACATCTACTTCCACTTTTTGTGAACGCTGTACACAGTAGTCTCCTGTGCTGTGCGCTTTTGGGTGATACACTTGAAAAACGAATTAACAATCAGAGAAGAAAATCACGAGAGACACTCCATGATAGTCTAACTGGAGTTTTTTATGTTTTTGGCCACAAGTATAAAAGTAACTTACCTTCTTGATTGCTCTGAACGCTGTGCGTAAGCATTCATCGGTGCATGTGGACCATCCCAACGATGTCGTAAACCATCGTTGATATCTGCTGTAACTTCAGGTTCATTCAATTCGTCAAACTTGCCATACACATTCTCCGAATCATTGAGTTCCGTATCATCGTCTGATATACTCGGATAATCTTTTTCAAAGTCATGGATAATATCCTCGCGACTCTTTCTCGACGGCAAATAGGAACAGGATAATTCCTCAATTTGTGCGTCATTTTGGCGACACCAAAGCACAGCTGACTGCACAATGATCTTAATTTTATCTGAAAAAACGAGTATGAGAATAATTAATTCATCACAAAACATTGTGGACTAACATTTTTTACTTTACCTTTACAATTGATTAATTGTTGACTGATGAATCTGTACATATCATCGAACGTATTCATCAGTCGAACTGTCAGAGGCGTCCTTGTAGCCTTTGGCCTTTGTGGCGTTGAAGAACGCTCTGATAAATGCCCATTGATTGTTGTTTGATTGCCATGGGAAAAGTTTTCTACTGTATCATCCTTCTTATTTTTTTTCTTTTGACTAATTCCAAACATACATTGGATCCCGACCATCAAGAAGTGCACTACAAAATTATAGATGTAGTGAATAAAGTTAGAAATGTTGTTCAATTGAAATGAAAATAAAATCAATTGAAATTACTCACTTCCTGTAATTAGAAAAATTAGGAATGTGAGAGAAGTGAAATCTAAACACGCATTCACCCCATGTTTCAGATATGTCACTAAATTTAATGGAATCATTCCCATAATTGTTGCGCGTGTTAAAAAAGGCGCATTCAAGAACGCCGCAATTATCATCGCACTTAATAAGTAAATAACGTGCATTGATACACGGTATATTTTCTGGAGATGTTCACCTGTAATATAATAACGATTTTTAACGTATCTGAATATATTGTGAGGAAAAAAATATCAACAATAGAGTACCTGTGTTCCCAATATAATCAGCGATCCACCCCAATTTTTCATCCACTTCTGTGCGCATTGTTTCAGTAACATTCCATATAAAATGAATTGTATCATTGATTTTCTCCAATTTTTTCAAAGTCCGTTCATACTGCTCTGCAGCTTCAGCGTTCTGCAATACGATACGATTTGTACTCGTTTCAATTTTATCCCAAATTGCTTGAGTTTGCTCTTGGATATTCAACAAATCCTTCAATAATTCTCGATGATTAATTTGACTCTCAGTGGTTTGTGACAGCAACAATTCACTAGCTTTTTCTGCAAACACCAGAGAAGGGAAGAATTTATAACGAATTCCTGAATGAAGTAATAATTCACGAGTTCATGTTTCTGCATATTACCCAGGCGTTTTTTTATATCTTCAGTCATCATTGATAATTGTGCGTGGCCGATACGGATGAGTGCTTTCTCGTTATTCAATTCTCTGAGATTGCTCGCTACCAATTTATGCGCCGATGTTTGAGCATCTTTGAGATATTGCTGTTGCTCCAATAAAACTTTATTCCCATTTGACAGTGATGATAAAGCTTCTAATGTTTGATCCTCCAAACGTTCATGACTTTCCTGCAAAGAAATATCGAATATAGTTTTCCTGCATCTTTTTTTTTGTCATCAACTAATTGAACGAAATGATGTACATAACTCACCTTTAATGAACTCAATGTGTCGATTTGTAAGCGGGCACTTTGCATAAGTTTATTAACAGTTAATTCAGTCAATGCACGAAATTGTGTACTACGCGCTGAATAACAAACAGCTCTTGCACGATTACTCATTAAATGATAAGCATTCCACATATCTGCATCCATATCGGTCGTACATTGTTTCAATGACTGAAATCAAAACAAAAATCCCCATAATGGAATTAATCCAAAATATTAGTCAAAGAACAAATTGTCGAATCACATTAAAAAAATTCCTGAACATATATTAATTTTTTTCCAACAATTATATGAAATTTTCAAAGCTTGAATTATAAGAAATTCTCATCGAGAGGACGCGGTGTACAAACTTCAAATTCTTTGAGGGGGTCTACAACAACCCAGGGAGGTGAGAGGGGAATTCATGCAAGTTTGAACATGCACTGAATCACCCCACTCTAAACCAAAAAAACCCCTTCTACATCTCCAGAACAGTCGGTATCAGGTATGACAATATGAGTCATATTGTGTATTAGTCATAAGGGCGCTAATTTTGGTTTTCTGGAAGTACTACGGCATTGTATGGTAAACTACTTCGATTTTACTGAAGAGATACAGTGAAAGATGATATAAATCTATTGTACATCACAAAAGTTTAACCATACAAGGCAATTCACCATTGATATTTTAAATATTCGAAGTTAATTGTGGACCAGTGATATCAAATATATAAATAAGTGAGTCGATGTCGAGTTACATATCATAAGTGTAGTTCTTTACCATTTCTGCAGTACATGGAAAAATTTTTCTGCCTTCAACAGCAGATTGGCAATTCAACAAATTAACACTGAGTTTTGCTAATTCTTCCTCAGTCATTGCACTGCATGATGTACGAATTCTCATCACAACTTTATGCTGACATGTTTCAAGCGGTGATGAAATTTGTATATCCGTCAGTTTTGCAGCCTCTTGAAGAAACTTTTCATCATCTGTCATTGCCTCATATGGAATTGATACTAATGGTATTCCATCAGCCATCAATACATTCGTGTCCTCCTCCGGATTGCTCCATATCCAATTCATCAATGATGAACATTGGACACATGTTAAGATCAAAGGTATTATAACAATAGATCCTTTCATGTTTTTCTAGTTCTAATGTCTTTCTTGTATATTATATCATGTCATTCCAACTGATTCTGAAAACATATGTATATATCAACAAACATAAACAAATCAGTTAGCAGTAAACAAAACAAAATTGTTTACATAACACCTCAGTGTTTACATAAATTCGCCCACTTTTTTTTTCTGTCGTGTGTTGGTGCAGGAATACGCACAATTAAATATATTTGGCAATCATACGAAATTTGGCATAAAAATAGATTTGCAAGTTCGACGTGAATGTCGTCTGCTTAACCAATAATATCGTAAGTACTCACGTGAAATTCTGCTGATTGAAATATATCAATTCTCATTGGTATCGTCGCATTCGAATTCGTCGTGTGACTTATTTAATGATGAATATAAATTCTATCTGATACTGTAACGTGGATTTTTGAGCAGCGATAATGACCTTGTGCAAACTTGAACCTGTTGATAGACGCATAATAATTAGACATGATGTTCGATATTTGAAGGATTCAACGGTCACCAACACAAACGGGAATGGTCCAAAATGTAAAGTTAGGTCTGCTTCGTATAACCAATTGCAAATAAGCTTTTAAAATAGGCGGGAATTCACAGCGCCATCATACGGAAATGGAGTACGCCATGTACTAGAAAAATATTTTATTACAATATATGAAAATTGGGTATTATTTATTTTAAAAAATGTTCTCGAAATTATGTACAATAATTATTTATTTCTTTTCTGGAACCACTTCACTTATACCGTACATTCCTGCCAATAAACGTCCATGAGATATTGGGACCGGTTCTTTTGGCGCCAAATATGGACCTTTCTCACTCATATAAACATATCTGTATATTTTTATTAAGGGAATTATCGTGAAGGAATAATTTATGTGAGCAGAAACCTAGCAATGCGATTTAGACCTATTTAAGAACCTAGACATGCAATGAGAATTATCCAAGGGAAGATTTCCTTGTAATGAATATAGAATTGAGAAAAGGATACGGTAATCGTAAGACCCAATATGCGCTTTGGGACAATTTAATTGGCTCTTCGCATCCAGTGACAAATATTGGACATGGTGCTGGTCCAGGTTGGACTCTTGGATTGAGCGTTACATGTACTGGCGCTTTTGGAGTTACGACATGAATTCTCATTAATTGTGCCATAAGCGGTTTTGGTTGTCTGAATAAAGGAATAGTTATTCATTTATTTATGTTGTGAATTCTAGAATATTTGCTATAATGCAGTCATGAATGACTGGAAGCTTACCTGCAGGGACATGGAAAGTATAGTGGCATATCAGCAGTGCTCGATGTCACTTTATTTCCACTGTCTTTGACAATGCCATTACCAGTAGCTTTCAAAACTTTATCAGGTGCTGCAGCCATGAAACGATGACCTCTTGGACACTCAAATTCCACACCGACAAATATTTTAACAACAAATTCTTTACCGCCCTTTGACTTTCGACACTTTAATGCATTTGAATTTTGGAAGCTCTTTCCACGTGCATTATAACCATGGTCACCAACCATTGGCCAAAATGAGCCACGATCTTTTTGATGTTCCAATCGTACTGTGACATCCCATGGTAATAGGAATGCCGAGGTCGATAACACGCCAGTTTGATGTTGAAGACCTAAATTGTGTGAATATAAACTACTTGGACCCAAACATACAAGTGACCAACTTGAGAATTGAGGTAAAAGTCCGGCTGGTGATTCAGTGTGCAACATTCCGGGCAAATATTCTGTAGTTGAGGGTTGCCTTATTAAATCTTTCTCTAAATGGTAAATGAATAAAATTATTCATCAATTATAAATCCGGTTATACAAACGTAATCGCCCTAAATATGAATTCCACCTTTTGCATTCTCCAAATCTGCATCTGAGACTTGAATAACAACTTTGTGTGCGTCACTGGGTGTCAGACTTGTTTTATTCTCCAATCTTTGGGCTTCGGCACCAGCTGGATCACTTCCTAATTGGGATTGTCCACCACTACCATACCCTTCAATGTTATCTGCAAGAATAAGCCCATTGATGAGCAGTCAATAAGATATCTATGATTTCGTTAGTGATGATTACAGATAAATCAATAATTTTACCATGTAAAGGACTATCAGTTGGACTGCAAGCTTGTGATTGACCTTGTGGTGTTGAGAAATCAACACGGGTACACGAATCTTTCCGAGCTCCAGCGGAGAACAACTGTGCTGCTCTAAAATAAATCATCAGTCAGTAGGATGCCCATTATTCTGATGTATGAAATTGATTCGAACGTTTTGGTTACTTGAAATTGTGTGTGCTGGGTTGGAATACCGGAAATTCAATACTTTCCAATTGAGAACATCCACATTGTTTGGCCATTAATTGGAACCAATCATAATTTGCGTGTCGTAAATTGAATGGATCTTCTCTAGGACCTTGACAACGACCACAATTGCACGCACAAACATATCTTACACCACTACAATGTTCCATTACTAGTAATTCATTGTCATCGTCGCGTATTTCACGAGGTCCACCACCTGAACCTTCACCACCACCTTTATGTAAAGGATTTGTGCAAGGGTTACCAGTGAGCGACAATACTTCGCACATTTGTCTGCCGGCACGCCAATGCTTGTCACATTCTATTTGCAATTTTTCACTGAATTCCTCGAATAAAGGTCCTCGTGCGTGCATTTCAAATACAGCCATTGCATGTGCAAGTTTGCTTTCATGGTATGCTCTAGACGTAAAGTTTATAAATTATACTGATAGGTTTGAGTAAAACATTTGGATATTCAACAATAATATACCTTCCATAATGTTGTGGCAAATTTTCTCGATATGTCGACAATGCTCGTGGGAGTACTTCATTGCATCTACTTTTGCTAAATTTCACATCTGTATTTAATAAACCATGAAGTGCTGCTAAATTTTTATCCGTGCCATGAATAAAAAAGTCATATACCGCATTAGCTACTTCGAAAAATGTTGATACTGATGGAATCTATCCAATTGATAAAATTCTCATATACTCTTAGTTTGTGATAATTCATAATCTTCATTAAAAGTTATTCTCACTTCGAAATGCGATGCAATTGAATGACGTCCAATCTTGCTATTATCGTCGAAGCCTTTAGAGAATGCTAAATTGATATGCTGTTGTAAAAATATTCGAAATGATCGTGTTTCTTTTGTTGGCTCTGTTGTATTGAAGTTCTGTTCAGGATTGACTAAACTTCTTGACGCTGCGCCATTCGAACTCACTCTGCAACTTTCTATCAATTTTCTCATCATGTAGCCATAAATATCTCTCGATTCTGTAGAACCTGTGTGAATGTAGACGAATTCTTGATTCGCAGGAATGGCAAACAAGCAATATGAACTACAAAGATATGAATGAGACAATTTATTTGCTATCAAGAAATTATATTATTGTAATTAATTGATCGACGTTACCTTATATTGTGTACTATATGATTCTCTTTTAAAACATGATAGATTTGATCCTCTAATGAATGTTCTAACATTTTAATATTCGTTAAATTGTCGTCTACATCTTTGAACATTGTGGGGCATGTTTCAAAATAAAATAATACCCGTGGTGAACACGGTCGGCTATTCGTCACCCAACTCTTGGGTAATCCCGAAATCGATCCAAGAACATTTGATAGAGCCCCAGATGTTTTTTGTCTAGAACATGAGTGATGCATATCAAATCTATTTGTAATATAAACAAAGATATATAGTTTTCTTTAGAATAATTGAGCAATTACCTTATTTGGTCAAGTGCTTTGAATAAACGGACATAACTAACGTCAAATCTGTGAGTTGGATGACTAACAACAACCATATGTGATATATGAAAAAGAACCAATAATGCTTTTGCATATTTCTCTCGCATATATGCCCAAGCACTGAGAAAATCTTTGCATTTCAATTTCTCCATGAAATTATCATATTGTGTTATGAGAGTTTGCGTGTCCATAAATCCTCGTAAATGTAAATAAATTACTCGCTCTTTTGCATTGTGGTATCCTTCAATTGTACACTGTATAATCATGAATTTACATGTTTATAGATAAATTTGCTACCGATTACATTAGATAATTTATGAATTGTTTTTGTACGTACAAATGTGCTATTGTTGACGGTGGGATGATCAAGTAGATCCGTCAAAAGATCTGTACCAATCATCTCGGTTTTGCAACCTTTTGCACGGTAATTCGATTTTCCAATAACTGATACCACCACGACTTTTCCATCGTTGTTTGTTAAACCATCTTCTGTGTTGCATGGTAATAAAAATTTTTTTGGTCGCATCAAAATACAATTTTCAGTAAATTTAGGTTATGTTATTGTTGTACCGAAGTACACAGACATTCATGTGACTGCAGTTTGAGTCGCTTGAGCGTTTCGTTTCCATTGCGCGAATCAACTTTAATGTGATGGCTTTGAACAGAGGTCGCTGTATGTATTTGACTAATGAGGTTACGTTCGAACTTTTGGGATTTTCCATTATTTTCATTGAAAAATCAAATATTTATGGCGTTTGGTGAATGAAAATAGCTGAATGTTGCTACCAATGTAATCTATCTCACTTTAATTTTATAAATGAAGTAAAAATGATTTTTTTGCAAATATTTCAAGTCCAATTTCGATCATTTTTTTCGACTTTCGATTCCTCTTGAATGAACGATTTTCAATCATTCACCAACTTCAGATCAATTATTTTTTTTTTCATACCATCAGAATTCAGATCTGAATGTTTACATGTTTTCAGAGTACAGTCCAATCGCTCTGTTTTGCGTTGACGAAAGGGAACTTTGATTTCGATGTTTTCATTGCTGTGACAAGAGAATAAACGCAATAATAATCAACTGCAATACAATATGTCGACATTAGGACGTCAAATTCTGATTAATACTTGTAATATTATTCGTAAAAAACCCATTTTTAGGGTTAATATTCTGAAATTCAGTGGAGCTGCAGTAAAAGAATCTGCATCGTCTGATGATGCGGATAAATTGGTGATACCGGTTGCTGTGCCGGGTATGATTCAAGCAGCAATATTAAAAAAAATATCTGAACCTCTTGTAGTAGAAAATATTGAACCACCGAAGTCACTGGAATCTCATGAGGTGAGATTAATTGATATTTTCAGTTCTACTTTCAAATTGATAGTGTGGTATTTATTTAAAACTCATTTGCGTTGTAGGTTTTAATCGATGTTCATTATTGTGCATTGAATGGTTCTGATGTATTGTTGATGACAGAACCCCAATCGACACAATTGACGTTACCAAAAATATTGGGTTTTGAAATTGCTGGGAAACTTTCGAAAGTTGGTGATGCTGCAGCTAAACGGGGATTTAAAGTTGGCGATAAAGTAGTAGCATTGAATAGAAGTATTCATGGTGGATTGGCCGAGCAATGTAAAGCAGAAGTTACAGTAAGTATCCCGAGGAATCAAAAATATTCGAGTAATTTTAGGGATTAATTTTCTGATGAATAATATGTTTAGGATGTTTGGAAAATACCATCGACTATTAAAACAATGGACACAGTATGTTTAATGAATAACTATCTGATAGCACTGGTTGGCCTAGAAGGGAAGGCTGAACTAGAGGAAGATGAATTAGTATTGGTTAATGTTGGGATGGGAGGAATTGGTTTGGCTGCTGTTGATATTGCGGCTAATGTTTTCCGGGCGCAGGTAAGTGAAATTGAAACTTCTTATTAGATCAACAAGATTGAGTTTCGTGTTTATTGTAATTTAATCAGGTCATCGGGGTAAGTTTATCGGAGGATCGAACGACATTGGTCCGTGATAAAGGTGCTTTCGCTTCTCTGAGATATAAAGATTCAAAATTGATTAAAAAAATTGAGGAATTTGCAGCTGAACGAAATATCAAAGATGTATTCGATGGTGATGAGGGCGAAAAGTTCAAAAAAATGTTGAAGTCGTAAGTTGGCTATGTGAATTCAGTTTCATCAAAATATTTCTTTGGATAATCATACGGATTCCTTTTATCTTTAGTTTCACGGATATTTACAAGGAAGAGAATCGAAGTAATTTATTGCGAGATGACAACTTTGCTGTGCTAGTGGAACACTTATCTCGAGAAGGTAATGAGGAAGATAAATCAAAATGATGCGATTACATGTTGTGTTCTTAATAAAAGTAGAAATTATATTTTCTGAAAGGTCGTTTAATTGTGGCTGGATTCGCGATGACCAAGTCAGATAATACTGAAGATGAATCAACTGAGTCTCCTTTTACCATTACGGGTATTAACTTAGAAGAATATAAGAGAAAACATCCTGAATCTTATCGGTAATTAGCAATCAAACGAACTGCGAACTGCATTTACACAACTCTCATTTAACTACTATACTAACCATTAAAAATTTTTTTGTTCAATTTTTTATTCAATAACATCTTGCGCGCATTATCATATTTATTTGCTTGTCATGCAGGGAAGCGGGCAATGATGTGTTGCAATACCACGAAGAGGGTCTTATAAAACCGTCATATTCTCTCATCGCGGGCCTCTACAGAATAAACGATGCAGTTAAATTCATTTCTGATTTAAAACTATCCGGAAAGGTTAGTGTTCAATAATTTCATCACTATTAGAAAGAATTTATTGACCAAAAAATAATTCCGATTACATATACAGATAATACAAGACTGTTTTTATCTAATTCTTAGGTTGTAATTGATATAAAAAATCCAAATGCTGAAACAATCTTCAGGAAAAAAGACTGATTGAATGATTGTGCAATTACAGTTTTTTCGGAATTCACTAATTTTATAGCTCATAATAATTGATGTGGGAAAAAAATTTCAAAACCACGACAGCTCACAGATAAAAATGGAGTGAAACAATTACGCGTAATTATATTAATTTTTTCCATTCTGAAACAATATCGATTTTTGTAAAGAGTAAAAGAATAAAAATAAAAGAGAAATATTTATTATTACTGATAAAATAATAGATTGTTCATGCATATAATACATATATGAGAATAACTCAAAAAGTAAATATGCATAAAGTCAATTATAGTCCGAGGTCGTGTATTCAGATCCTGATTACTCTTATAAACTCTAATGCAATCATTATTTTATTACACAATGGCCTTTTATCGAAATTAGAGCAATTTATCCGGGACAATGCGATGAAGAGAGAGAAAAAGAGTACAAGCTGCTTGATCGACTCACGCAAAAGTCCTTGTCAATTTTTTTTCTCTATGCCTGCGCGAATTCCCCCACTATATTACATGTTTACACTGGTCTACACATTGAAACCCCGTATGATTACGGTATTTCGAGAACAAACGCAATGACAACGCACCAATGTGGAGAAAGGATAATTTCATATATGGAGCTTATAAAATTCAGAGGCAAGAAATGTAAATTCTCGCCATAATCTATAAAGACTATACAGAGAAAAGTTGAATCGGAAAAAAATGAAAAGACATGCACTGTATAGATATCCAGAGGTATGCAGCAATAGCCTCTGAGAAAATATCGTAATATTTTATAATGATGGAATAATGCGAAATATGTAACGCTTATGATATTTGCATTTTTTTCAACGTTTCCTTTTTCTTTCAGATTATTACGTGTTATTTCACAGCTTGAATTATCTTTTAAAATAGTTCCGTGATAAATCACAACTACTGACACACTCAACTTTTTGTTCTCTATAGTTTTTTGTTCGCCAATTTTTTTTTTTGCTACTTTTTTCATCAATTTTGTCAATTTCTCAACTGCATATAATTTCGATCCCTTCACAAACTTATTTTACTAGTGTTTTACAGTTGTGCACCGATTGATTTACGATGTAATTAAAATGTAAACATATATATACACAAGACGTAGAGTGCGGTACATAAATTTGAAACAACCGGAAAAAAAAAAGATTGAAAACCATCTTAAAACCGACACTTTAAGTTCTAAACGAGGAATCATTTTCTTTCCTTCATTATCACATTAATTCTGCTACAACAAAATGATTCGTAATTGAATGGTCACCACCCTGTCAATTATAATTATTGTCCTGTTGTTGCGGCGAATGTAGTGAATTTTCATAAGACCTCTCGTATTCGCGTCCTGATCTGTATCGTCAGGGCTATCGGAGTTCAAGGAGAGAACCCTCAGGCATGGGCGTGGTGTATAAGTGCATTTACTCGATGACAGCTTACGTCCACCTTAGATATGCATATGCATAAATTTTTTTCTTGTTATTTACATTTTTTTTAAATTTTTTCTTTTCCAATCCAGGACCCATAAGTACTTATCAAAAAATTTTATCGACTGTGTGGGAGCACAGACAATATGTTGCACAATCGTTAATGCAAAAAAAATAATATAGCGTACTTTAACGGAACTTTGACTTACCAAGATGTATATATATATATATATGTGTATATGAGTTTTTATATGTATATACACACGTATGTGTGTACTTTAAGATTGTCAGTTGGAGAAAGGCGGCCACCCACCATATTACGCAACCCCGTTTGCTCCAGTTATCAGTGTACAATTCTTTTTAATCCCAGTAAAACCCACCGGGTAAGTATATGTATAGAAGTTGCACTGTTCAATGAACAAACGAGTCTGTTGTATCTTGTAATTATATATTGTATAGGTATATAGGTATGACCATACGTGTAGTAATACACTGCACATTTATCACATATAAATTTAGTCATTCAATGAATAAAACTTCTGCACTATTCATTTACATATTTTTGCTACAGATATTCAACAACATGTCCAAAGGAGATTAATTATGAATTATCATTTCATGGTATTTTACTGTATTGAAGAGGGAAAGTGAAAAACAAATCTCATACTGCAGTATATATTATTTTATTCAACCTATGGGTTTTTTTTTATATGCATGCTCAATAACAATATGTGAGTGTGCAGTATCATGAAGGTCAGCAGGATTACTTTTCCTTTATTCCCTTCAACAGCCCCTCTCGTAAATATTCGTCGTTGCGTTCTCCAATTTCTCAGGACATGTTTGCAATTTTTTTCATTGCTCTCTGACTTCACATAAAATAAAGTAATTCAATTGCATACGCTTATTTTGTTTCAAATCAGATAAAGAAGGCATTTTGGTTTTTTGTTCTCTGATAATTTAGTAGATACTGAAAATAAATTGGAAAAAAAATAAAAGTGGGAACGTGTCACCACATAAATTGAAGTTTTGTGGTGTAAGATCATATATTATAAGGGTGTGAGAAATGCCCGATTAAGTTACCAGAGAGGTTTTTTGTTTCTCACAATTCATCATGAATTCGCAACACGTAAATCATGGATATGCGAGGATTAAGAACCCGATAATTCTTTCCCTTTATATATACCAACATTCGAAAGAACATTTATCATTGTAATTTATTCCCCCAAAATTATTGGCAGCCCAATAACAAATTTTTTTTCTCACAATAAGATATAGTTTGATAGATTACCAATTTAATTTGATTTCCAATTGTCGTTTCTTGACTAGACTATTTTGAATTGAAGGTGGTTAAGAGATTCAAAGCAATCAGTGGAAGTAGTGACGGGAGCGCCATGTACCGGCAAATATATATTTTGTATCTACTTATTTATTACAGCTACTCACAGACTCCAACGTGCGCGCGAGAGGTTTTTTTTTTTCGGAGACACCGCTTACAGTAGGGATAAGAAAACGCGTGGACGTTGCAGTCAAACACCATTCGCGCCGTGACTTAGTCTACCGATTGCGTTCTTGCAGCGAGCGCGCGTGTACGATTTGCCGTCTGTTCATAGTTTCTTCTTCTACTTAAAATACACACGTCAAACTCAACTTCATATCTACTTAAAATTTTATTGCTAAATATTTTTAAGTCTGTGAAGTATTTGATAGTGCACGAAAAAGAAAAGAATAAAGAAATGAAATTCCATTCTTAAAATTCATTTGTGAATATAAAATGTTAAGATGAATTTAATTGATGACTTATTTACATTTGTATGAAGCAAAATGTGCCGTAAAAGTTATTCGACATCTTGAATACAATTTGTTGAATGAAAAATCGACATTCATATTAAACAAGAAAAATGTTTACAATCGAGAAAACAGTGATGTTGAATCGAAGCTGCGTAACAAATAAAAATCATCGAAGAATCAGTTGATTTGTAAATACTAAACTTGAATTTACATTCATCAATAATAAAGTTGATACTAAAATTGATTGGAAATATTATTTAATTGAAAGTTTTTAAATTAAAATTTTCAATTGATTTAAACGAGGAAGTGAAGGCCGTTATAGGCCAACAGCTGTTTGTGTTGCTTGGTCGAGAAACACGCCCACAGTATTTTGCGCTCACCTCGTCGACTTTCGATGAAAGAAAGTTATATGAGACGAAATAAAAATATAGGATTACAAATAAACGAAACTGTGATCAAGAAAAACGATTAATATCATGATCAATATACTGTAAATATACCCAATCGTTCAATAATTTTATTTACAGCGCGTTAATAAATTTTCCCTCGCGAATTTAAATCAATTTTAATTCATGTAAGCAACATTTAATAAGCAGCAATTAAAAACTATCTCGACGTTTAAAAAAATATCTAGAAAATGATTCACATTATTTAAATAATTTCAAAGTAATAAGTAAATAAAATAAATAAATAAAATAACGTATAGATATTATACGTTCACATAATAAATACCCTCACCACCTCATATTACATAAAATTCCAATGGATCGAAAAATACTGATTTCAATAGTTGTGTAATAAAAAACGAAATGAACCCAAAAAAAAGACGATGAATCAGTTTGTGTGAGTGTGTTCACCTTGGCGGATTAATTCAATTAATAATCGTAAACGAATTAAATTAACAAAAGAGCCAAATATAACTGAACGAAAGACATTGGATTATTAAACTCCATACTCAATAAAAGGAGAGAAAAAAAAATTAACTTATAAAAGCCACAGTGGGACGTCAAAATTCTTTGGATTCACTTCAAAAACAGGTTTGTATGTCAATTCACTACACATATACATCTCCAATCAATTTAAACATACCGATATACACACAGATGGAAAAATATTTGAATAATTGTGGGACAATCAAGTGTAAGACACATACAAAACTTGAAGATATTCAAATTAGATAATTCCTAATGATAAATCATTCTCTACATTCATAATACAATAATTATAAATAATATTACACGAGCGCATCTCATATATTCATGATAATCACTCAGCATTGTCGATAAATCACAAAGATTCTCTCTATCTTATGCTAAAAGAAAGTTTTGTCATTTTTTTTTTTTTCCCATTCAAAGATTGGTTATCTATAACATTCAACAACCGGCATGAGATCACGTATCGTTTTTCATTTTTCTATAGCATCCATACATTTATACACCTATTCATATGCCTTGTATATATACACATATGAATTAATAAATTTGACGTAGTTGTATGATATTCTTATGCATCAGCTGGTCTTCCATAAAGGAAAGTTGCGGAATCGTTTGTCTTCTTCGATAGTTCAACACGTCAGAAAATTTTGAAATGGATATACAACACAATTAATTGCATAGCTTTTTTTTTGAGTATCGGACAATGTGGATAAATATGAATACATTTATATATATATTGTATATCTTACAAGGTCATCCCGTTCCTTTTGATTTTTTTTTTCCGTTGCACGATTCAACACGCACCCATGCTCATGAACATGCGTCTCATCATAACGGTACTGTGACAATGCTCCGCTACTGATGTTACTTGTACCCATTACACCACTGGATTATATATATATATATATACATGCATGGACACACAAGTGTGTATAATTTTAAACATATAAGTATATGTATACTCAATATATAAAATAATTTCCACATGGGGAATTCCAAATAGACATATTGATCTGCTGAAAGCATACAAGACAGATATTCCAACGTTTCTTTCTTGTTCTTTCCTTTTCTTTTTCATTTCATTTCATTAATCTTTCGACATCAGTGTATATAATAATATCACATATATATGTAGGATAATAATAATATCGGTGAGCATTCACGCTTGTCAATCGATCGACAAAAGTATATGGCTAATACAACTTTTCATTTTAAGTGTCCATCAGACAAAATGCGAGTGTGCGAAAAAAAAAGAAAGAAAAAAAACGATTGAAAGAAAATAAATATGCTACACATGAATGCAGAAGTATATATTATTGTATATCTACCTTTGTGCAATAAATGAAACGAGGAGTGAATAAGAAATCATTCAAGAGTGAGAGAGAAATATTTTATCACATCAAATTTAATCGGTTCTAGTAGAAGTTAAATTTATTACATTTAATGATAGCTAATCGGTAGTTACCGACAATAACAAAATTTATGACGATGAAAAAAAGTTACCCCGGGCATTATCTATTTGTAATATACCCTTATATATATGTATATATATATATATATATGGTGGGCGTAACAATTTTTTTTTTCGTTTTGAAATAAATTATTTATATAGTATTAGCAATTAGATAAGAAATGAAAAATAATCCATCGATTGGGACCCTTCTTTTCCTTCTTTTATCATTAATTCGCGGACCAAGTCTGATATGTTTGTATATATATATATATATATATATATAAAATTGCGTTTGGACCTGATTCGATTTATCTCTGCCGCAATTATAATTTCCCAGCCGATGCCGTGAACCGGCTTCACGCAACTTTCACAAATGGCGACCATGTCAGTTGTCTTTCTCACTCTTTTACACTTGCAAATATTCCTCACCCTCCTTTTCATTTATAATATATATCGCACTCACTCATACACTCAATAGTAGGACAAAATTTGTCTGTTTCCTCCTCTTTTTATATTGCTCTTGCCACCGAGTAGATATATAATTTCGCGCGCCCCAAACATTTACATAATCGTATGACAGACCTGTGCGCCCGCGAAGGAGATCAAGAAATCCACCTACATACTTTCTATATATATATATTTATGTTTATATATGTGTGCGAATTTTAAATATGTTTTTTTTTATTCTTCTTTCGCCGATTATTTAAGCATTTACTATTTGATCAAGGTCATTTTTCATTAGTAAATTAATTGGTAGAAAAACAAATTTTTTCGCTATTAAAAAAAATTAAATGAATAGAATATAATTATTCAATAAACGTTTTTTGTTTTATAATAATACATAAGAGTATGAAATGATACAATCATAAAGATGCAAACAAGCACCTACATACCTCGTATATATTATGCATAAGTGGATACATATATACATATAAAATATTGTCGTTGAGGACACGTGTTTCGTGTACATTCAAAGTACCACCACGAAGTTTTATAGCATCCATATATAAAGGAGCCATCTTGAAATACCAACAAGGATATCGACTTGTGTGTCTCCTCTGCACTTTTTATTTAGAGTTCGAGCTCACGAATATAACTCGCTGTGCTGTATATCATTCACTACTTCACTTCGTTTTATCTCATGTTTTTCTATCTTCTTCATTTTTTATTTATTATTCAAATTTGTTTGGTGTATTTTTTTTTCTCATTCGTTTCTTTTTCTATGTTCGCTTTTCTTCTTCGTCCTGTGTATCCGCAATGCAGTCTTCCTTTCTTTCTTCACTCGTAGTCTACCTGAACGAGTGAAAGTTCTACAATAAAACCTCATATAACCTTAGTCTTTACGATGCCAAATGATCGAAATTTCATCGTAACATTATTGTTATGAAGAAACGTTTAGTTAAAAGACAGTGACGCAAATTATTTTCGAAATATTTTTTAATATAATACAATGCAAGAATTTATATACTGCACTTGAAATTATTTTCATCTTTACATAAATTAATCTAAAATGTTAACAAAGTCTTTGTAAAATCAAGGAAAAAATTATCACCACGTTGAAACATTTCGTTTAGGTCTGAATAAAAGAAGAATCTCGTCTGACTATTCGTCTTGTAACATATAAAATATCACAACATTTTAACAATTTGGCAACTTCTTCAACATATCTAAAAATAATAATTATTATCTGTAATTCTGACGAGATATAGATAAAAGTGCTTCAACTAATGCCCAAGAAAAAAAAAAAATATATATATATATATATATATATATATATTAGAAACAAGAATTGTCTAGTTTTCTCTACACTAAGATGATGCATAAGTGTCACGCTTGAATAAACGGCAAAATTAGTTACAAGTATACGTGAGTGTTAAAATTGACCACGCGCAACGCGATATCACTTTCTCTATGTTTTCGATCACTATCACATTGGAATTATACATAAACTCAAATATAATTCATATAAATATACCCATGAAGAAGTAAATGCTTATTCATACATATACCCTACACATTTATACCTTATAAATACTTAAGAAAAAAAAACCACAAACATTAAACTAGAGGATGAAACATTCAAGTTATTTTCCACGGTCAAGGAGGAAGTTATATGGCATTAGTTAGGCGTGGCCAAAATAAAACACGGTCTATTTTATATCAGCCAATTTAAACATATACGTATAAATAAATAAATAATATAAATACATAGCCATGTGTATATACATAGGAACCAGGGAAAGCAGACTACCGTAAACTTTATGTAAGGTGAAAATACCATTTACAGAAAATTCCCTGCATTTTATCTAGACCAATGTAAGTTTAATTACAAAAAACATTTTTTATCCTGCTCGACGAATTAATTAAATTAAATTACATACATGCATACACATATACATTAATAGAATAATATTTCTTATTATTTTGTCTCTGCATTTTTACAGAATTAAAACGATTGGAATATACTGCACGTAGCCATGAACCTCGCGCTGCATGGATTCCTGCTGCAGGGTAAGCCATAGCAATTGTAAATAAAAAAAGATGAAAAATGCAAGAAATAAATGAATAAATAATAACAATAATGAAAAATAGCGTGTGCTAATATATATTTGTCTCGTACTTTACGATTCATATATATGGAATGTGCGTTTGTTCGCGATGAGAATTTAAAATATCATTTCATATACATATCTTTATATATATATAATGCAATGCGGTCGAAAAGCGTAGGTAGCATTGTAACCATTGACTATTATTATAATTACGACGACTCACATACTTACATATGTACGCATCGTATGTATGTATAAATATGAACTCTTCAAGTTGCAGGATGTGCGGAGGATTCTTCCGGCAATTATAAAAAGAAGTCTAACTTCAAATATAAGACACATCTCATCATTATTTTCAATGCTATACGATATCAAACATATTACCGAGAACGTAAAATAAAAATATCAACTGTTTATGTAGGCATTAATATGAATAATAATAATAATAGTAAAATTTATCTAGACATAATATTAATGTGAGATTTTCGTGACTCATCACTGGAGAATCACCGATGTAGGCGCAATCTTATCGCCTTGCATGGTTATGATCAACTGAAAAAGAAGAAGAAAAAAAATGATAGAAAAATTGAATACGCGACAAATCGGGATTATTCATACATAAATTATTACAATTATTTATATACGGAGTTAAATTCATGTTGGATATATGTGTACATATATATAAATATGTGGGCAAGGCCGCGAGAAGGTCGTAAGAGAAACTTGTTGAAAAAGAAAAAAAAAAGGGGGGACTGATGACGAAAAATTTGCAAATAGTATAATCAGCTCATCAGCCATTTTGTTAATTAGTGTTGCGGATTTTTGTGCCCTGCTTTTTTTCCCCTTCATTTCTTCTTCGTTGGAAGAAAAAAAGACAGCACTCAGCTGGCTCTGAAAGAGTTACCTTCTCTCTTTCCAAGAGCGTGTACACTGTGTGTTGTGCAATCTCTGTAACATCCACATAGCCATGTATATATATATATACAACATCAGGACGTGCTGCTTTGAGACCTTTACTTTCCAACCCGAACGATATAAAACCTGAAGACTTGAGAGAATATATCACACGAGAATGAAGAGAGAGTGAAGAAGATGCGCCACGTATATATATATATATTCAAACAATTTACTGTCTATTTTTCCCTAATTAAAATTTTAAGAAAAAATGGCAAAAATGAAAAGTAATAGTTAATTACTTGCAAATTATCAAAACATACCATAATGTTATTTATATTTGTATTGTTTTTGCTGTCATCTAACTTCTGAATAAAAAAAAAAGTAAGAAAAGATTAGACAAATAATAGAGGCTTTCCGTTTTTCGCTTTGTTCTCAGAGGCCGGCTACAAAAGTGAATAGCAATGACTTCGTTTTCGCGCGAGCGCTATACGAGGTTTGCGGGTCAGATGTTTGAGATTCGATTCTCTATTACCTGTGTAAATGAAATAAAATAGCTATTAGTATTCATGTATATATATATATATATAGATACATATAGGTACTTGTTTATGTGTATTTATAACGGGCAGCTCTTCGTATAACCCTGAGGATTCTTTCTTTAGAAGGATACTACATGATGATCCTTTCTTCGATGCGGAACGAAGTTATACACACCGGCTTCTCGGTCGAACGACGACCTCTCTACGATTGGGTGCGCGCACGTTCCTTCAGACCCCACACTGTTGCGCAATTTAGATTATGTATTTGTTGTTTACTACGATTACTGTTTTCGCATTATTTCCTAAGAAGAAAATTAATCATTGATGTGTGGCCAGGGCCAAATTAGTATGTTAATGTTGAACTGGAAAATTAAAATTGTAATAAATTAATATGATCGAAGGTTTTTTTTTTCATGCAAAGGTAACAATATTAAGTGGATATTTACTAGATTCAAATGATAATGTTGCAAATCGCGCTGCACATGTTGGACATTAATAGATTATTATTAATATTTGTTTTTGTATGATTGATAGATGAATGGGTTGATAATTTGGTCATGATTTGTATAGCTGTTGTGATTTTATTCATTTTTTTTCTTCAATTCATTGTGATTTAACGAGTGTAATTGATTCAGTTATTTTATATGATCTTTTCAACGTAGCCTATTAGTCGAGAGACAATGAAACACTGAACATTGGAATTGAGAAATTAATCAATGTTTATATATTGTAAATATAAACAGGTGATATTGAGGTAGGTCTGCGAATGTCTGAGTCATTTACGAACATTTAAAATTGTTTTGCTGGTTATTAATTTGTATTATTTTACATGTTGAATTAATTTTCCACAATTCTTTTGTTTATTAAAGAATTAAGTTATTGACTTCATAATTTATTTATATATTAGTAAATGTTATGAATCAATTTAGATTGGATATTTTATGTATAAATCACAACAATCGAAAGTTAATTTCTCATCAATTAAATTTGCCAGCGATGGTATTGCTAAACATCACCATGAATATTTCACAAAGCCATTGTTAAAATTGAGAAATTGTTATTTCTACACGTTGCACATTTTGATCGAGTTCCATCAATTTCACGTATCAACAGATTCATTGTTCGATTGAATAAAAATGTAGTTGAATTAAAAAAAATTGGTGAAAGGTGCTTCAGGTTTCATCTTCTTACGTGATTCAACAATAATATTATATATAAATCTATACATACACACATCTATATATTCTTGAAATCCAATACAACATATGCCCTTTTGAAGTCTGATAAACTTCAATCGTGTCTTCCTTGAATATTCTCATTAAACATACATGAAGAAAAATAGAAATGTGACTGTACGGTATACAAGAAAAGTTCCATTAATAATGAGCAAGTAAAAGCAAAAGGCAATTTATTTATTATTCAATGAGGATATATAACGTGAAGAGTAAATGAAAAATAAATAAATAAATAAATAAATGAATAAGAGTTGGCAATAGAGCATCAATAGAGCTTGAGATACTTCAAATCATCATTCAAGGACGCGAGTACGAGATATATTTTTCTCAATATATTTATTTTATGGGGATACTGGAGGGATTTATCGATCAAGTGGCTGTCAAGATCGATGGCTCGTTCATCTGTCTTAAAGTATATATGTATACCTAGAAGACGAAGACGAGTTTCGATGGTGAACCTCTTTACTGCCAATCGTCTGCCACACGACTAAGCAAAGCTCTTTGGTAAATGTCATGAGATTCACACAGCCATTACTTGAAGGATGTTATATCATTCGATGCTGCTGCTGATAATGATGATGATGATCATCATCATAATGATAATGATGATGCTTCTTCTATATTTTTCTTTTTCCACCTTTGGCTATCTGTTGAATTAAATAAACTATTTCAACCTTTTTTTTTTGTTCATATTTGAAATTATTGCAATACTGATACAGACTTGGAAATGTATTTATACATATAAACGTAATATGTATTCTGTAATTGTTGCAAATTGAAATAACTTATATTTTTAATTAACGTGAAGAATTTAAATTAGTCGTTTAAAGAAATTAATTTCACGAGATGTGTGTTAAAAGAAAATAAATTATTGTGGCGGTAGTGGTATAGATAGTATACGTGGAATTCTGGGCCGAGGTCATTTGGAATATTAACGCAGAGACCTATTAAACCAATTTCGTAATTCAACATTTATAATTTATATATTATATATTATTCTTACTTTTTATTTTTTTTCATTTCATTTTTTTTGTTAGGTTTTATTTTATTTATTTTTTTTTCGACTAGACTGCATAACCATTACTTCCGAGCGCTGACATTTTGGGCAAGGATGTTGATTATGTAAGTCCAAAGTGGGTATCGCTTGCACGCAACGTGAAAGTTGTGCGGATGAAATAATAACCAATCGTGTATATGATATTCGATATGTAGAACTCGCATTTCGGTTTATTTATTGACTCAATCATTCTTCGATCAGTATTAATTTAAATGTATATATTGTGTATCAAGTGAATATATAAATTCCATGGATATAAATAGAAACACTGTATGACAAATGGTGTCATGAAATATTTGTTTTTTTTTTCGTATAATATTTGCAAAATTCCAATGAAAATAAATGAAAGAAAAATTTGTTACACTCGACGAGAAATAAATGCAAACGTTCAGAGAATTATTTATGAAATTTTTGGTTTCTACGTGCGGAATTCTCTACATAGTATAGTTGTGCTCTTCCCTCACTTTCTATTTCTTTTCCACCTTTCTCTTTTCACATTTTTTTATTTTTTTTTCAATTCTTCCATTATTATTTCTTCTTTTATCTTCGCTTCTTTTAATATTCAATTCAGTTATTTCAATTTATTCCAATTGTGTCATGAATTTTCTGTAGCAATTTTCAATTATGTATCATCATTGAAATAAATAGGGAAATACTTTGACGAGTATGTGCATGCACACATGTGCGTATATATATTCTTATTATATATTCATATATATGTATATATTAGTACTCATTACGTTTTCGATTACACAATTAAGATTGATGCGCGGATCACGAATGAAGAGATCGCGTGCGGTGAAAGGTTCCGCGGTAGTGCGTATAGAATAATCTAATAAGTCATCGGTATATTGCAGTAACCGCATACTCTCTGCGTCCGGATATTTCTTGAGACTTGATACGTACATAAAATGAATACATATAAGGCGGTACAATTGTCAGTGCGTTATAATAAACAATCGTATTTGCAGGTGTTAGATCGAGGTCAACGTTAACTGATCCAGCTGTAGTATCATGTTCATTATAAATTAATATCCTACATTCAATTTCATTTGAGGTAAACGATAGAATTGTTGCACGATATTCCGATTTGTTAATTGTGCAATTTTGTTACCATTTATAGTAGTAGAAGATTTATCAATTTAATGTAGGATTTTTAATATAACTGACGAATAAACTCCCGAAGGGACAATAAAAAATGATGATAAAATATTAATGAAATGATAATTAATATTTAATATGATTCATTAATTAAAAGTATTCAATAAAATTTATCAAGTAGTGAATTAACAAATCAATTTTCTTATTTCAGTTATCTTATCAACCTTCAATTATCAATATGGCTTTCAATTGTGCAGCGCGGGGGAACCTGGTGTAAGTATATACAAAAAAAAATATCTTCTTTTAAATACAAAAACAATTAATTTATCTAAGAATTCATTGAATCAATTAATTATATCAATTTTCTTCTATTTTTCTGTTGTTCAATTTGAAAAAAAAAAATTGACTTAGTATCTGGACTTTGACAATTTGCCAGAAACGAATTTTTCGTGCCAGGGAAAGGTGATCGGTGGATATTATGCTGATGTTGAAGCCGGATGTCAAATGTTTCATGTGTGTACTATTGGTCAGAAAGGTAATTCGGTCTCTTGAATATAAATATGTAATGTAAATACTGTAAATATATGCAGTACATTTATATCGTTCATTATACTTTAAACGATGACTGGTGCATATATAATATATGCATATAGATTTATTACTTATATAGCTTGCATAATCCGTTACATAAATTACCATGACCGGCTCGTGCCGTTGACATTTTTCATCTAAATTTTTTATTTATTTATTTATTTATTTATTTTCTTTCTCTCTTCAACGATTTCCCACTAGGATAACGGTCATACATTTGTATATGTGTACACACACATATATATATATATACAAATACAAAACACACTTTCCGACGTTCATTCGTGCGGCAAGGCGAGAAAGTCACTCGATCTTCTGTCGCATGATAAACACGACCACTCTATAAATTCGCGTAAATGAAATTAATTTTTGTACATTGAATACAAATGAAAACAAATTTTTATTTCAATTTATACTTTTGCTTAGAAACTATTTCTAATTAAATATTTATATTATCAATATTACTTTATTGGTGTCATATTCAATCGATTAAGTAGTGATTTATTTATCTCATTTATTAATTGTCATCGTTAGTTCAGTATTAATCTGAATGTCAAATCAATTTCTATTATTATCATAGAATGGTGGAATAATAAGAACCTCACGTTTACCGTGAGATGACGTTTCAGATGAGATAATGGACATAAAGTTCCTCTGCCTCAATGGAACTGTGTTTGATCAGGAAACAAGAGTTTGCGAGCGTGTGGACGAGGTCGACTGCAGCAAGAGCGAACGCTTCTACAACCTCAATCTCGAGCTCTATGGCAACAATGCCGTGACACTCAGGTAAATGTCATGAACGCCATGAGTATTAATCTATAAGAGGAAAAAAAGGCCCAATCAAATTAAAATCTTTAAACTAATTATCCAATATAAATGTAAAAAATATATAAGATAGAATAGACAAGACTGTAATCATGCAATGTTACCATATTACTTTGCTTCTATGTCTTTTTCTTATCGTTATTTTTTTTATTACATTTTTATATTGTAGTTGTTGTGATACACGCGAGTACATTCACCCTGTCGCAGTAACGACTACTGTGCGCGCGTGTAAATATACTTTCGCAAGGACCAACGACACCGAATGCCTTTCATTTGGCATACCTTTGCGTGTTACACTTAATTTTTTTGCTTCCTTTTTTTTCATATCATTTTTTTCTTCCTATTTTATATCATAACATATTCTGCAATAATAAAAAGCGATTTGTCAACTTATTTTTCATCATTCAGTGTATTGAGATTTATTCCAATCTTTTTAACTTTGTTATTTGCAGTTTGCATGAGGGTGAAGAAGAACCTGATGAATCACCATTATTAATTGAAGATCATCAAGGTACAACGTCCACGCGACCAAGTACAATAACAACAACGACAACAACAACCCAACGACCAGCAGTTATATCTTCAACCACCGCAGCGAGTGGACCATACCAACATCCAAGTGGTTATCCACAACATTATCAACCGCAACCGCCATTTCCGTCTATCCAAACTAGTCAATCGAAGTCCTTATATGACGATAAAAATGGCGGTTATCATCGTCAATATATTTATCATATCGAAAATAATAACGAAGAAAATAATGACAATCAGAATGATAATCGTGCGACGTCTTATCAAATTTTTAGTAATCAAGGACAAAGTTCTACAACTGGTGCACCACAAATTCATCAGATTCATTATAGCTCAACGTCAAATCCATCCACAGTATCGCCAATTTTTCATGCTACATCATCAACAATCCAAACATTACTATCTGGCAATAACCCAACGTTGATAAATCCTATTTTTCACAATAATGGAATATCCAGTACAACAGAACACTACAGTGTACACAGCAATACACCGCGTGAAACAACAAATTATCAACAAAATCATAATGCTGATGATAATTCACGTCATCATACTGATAACCATCAAAATGAACGTCAATTTCTGACGCCAATTCAAGCGGCAAGTCAGGGAAAAATATCCAAATTGACTATATCACCTGTACCAGTTCAACATGAAATTGAACGCAGGAAACAACAACAGTCAGTGGAAAATTCCCAAACAGTTTCACAATCTCAGCAGTCATTGGAACATCAACAGCAGCATCAGCAACATCAACAACTACAACAAAAACAGCAGCAGCAGCAGCAGCAGCAGCAGCAACATCAACAACAACATCAGCAGCAACAGCAACATCAGCAGCATCAGCAGCATCAGCAGCCCCAGCAGCAACACAGAATAAGCGGTAGTTTTTTGAATATTGCATCAGCAGGCAATGGAGCGCCCACAGTTAGATCATTCTATCCAACACCAAAAGCATCTTCCAAGTCTCAGTCATCAACGACTACGCATATTACACAACATATTCATATAATTCCACCATTCACGATACCACAATTGAAACCGCATCAAGTCACAATCAATTTACCGCCGCCTGACATTCAAAGAATTGTTCAAAATCCATCGCCACTGTTGCCCACACAGTCACGCGTTATTGTTACAGCTAAAGCGAGTGTTAGCGATGAGTCTGGAAGACCATTGAATACAACTCAACTTGTGACATTACCATTACCTACTGTTCCAGCGAGTTATGACGATTATAAAGAGGGCGATGAATCATTTGATCCATTTTATCGTGATGTGCCAAAAATACGTAACACACGACGATCTTACGGTGGTGGCCTTTTATTCTTGGGTGAACCAAGGAAAAAAAGAGCAATACGTAATAAACGTAATGTCGACGTGAGGATGGAGGTGGAATCTCTTGGTAGGATTGATGGTGTTGGTGATACGCAGGGAATATCAGTGACAACTACTAGCAACAGTGAAGAAAGTGTTTTAGACTTCACTACTGAAGAAGGCGAAATTGCGTCTTATGAAACGACAACACAAATTCTCGATGACGAAGTGCAATATGATAATAGTGTCGGTACTACGGAGAGAGAAATTTTAGATGATAATGTAACAGAAATTAATTCCGATGAACAGCGAAATGATGATACTCTACGTGATAAAGTTTCATTGGAGAATGAAGATTTTGATTATCAAAATGAAAGTGGTGAATTTAAAAGTAATTATTACAACGATGGTTTCATTAATTATGATGAATATGTAGATACACTTACAGAGATTAATAATTCATCTGAGGTTGAAACGAGTACACAATTAGCTGATAACAATGAAACAACACAATCGGTTGACAATAATGA
The DNA here is from genome assembly GCA_030523045.1 of Meteorus cinctellus. NCBI lineage: Eukaryota > Metazoa > Arthropoda > Insecta > Hymenoptera > Braconidae > Meteorus > Meteorus cinctellus. The sequence continues at coordinate 268,039 of JAPYZF010000156.1, forward strand.
AACGACACAATTTTCAACTGTTACTGATGATGAAAATAATGGAGCGTTAGAAGTTGAGACTGACGGTGCTACAACAGAAAATCCAATGACATCACAAATTCCAAGTACAACTTTATCAGAGAATATAACGAATGATTATTACGACAATGAGGACAATAATAAAACTGAAGAGTTGACTGAAGGAATTTTGATATTCACAGATGAAATTCCACAGACAAAAGTGGATGATGAATCTTCAGAGATAGACAAGGATGATTCTGATGAAAGAGTTGAAAGTATGTCAGTACATTCGAATCCACTCGATTACGTTGATGATAATTATGAGCCAGAAAATTATCATGAAGAAAAATCAGTTGAATCTCCAACAGATAATGAGAAAAAAATGTTATTAAATAATCAAATGAATGAATCTTTGGCTGATGATGGTTACAATTCTCCTACTACATTAACTGACACCACATCAGTCGAAACATCAACATCTCCGACTTCTACAACTCACAGCACAACCTTGAGCACTACAACTTCAACCACACCAAGTACAACAACTTATTCTACAACGACCACAGCTACGTCCACAACATCCACAACGACCCCAAGAACAAAACCAACCAACATAAAATTATTTAAATCCATGACAACTCGAAGAAATTATGTTTACATACCACCAACGACAACTTCTGTGCCAGTTAAAATTAAAACGCGAATTTCATTGTACAATCCAAAACCTGCGAAGCCGCCAAAATCTTACAATGAACTGGCACCGAAACCAGTCATTAGAAAAATTTCTCTCAATGCACGCAGAGTATCATCTACAACTCCAATTCAAAATAGTTTGAATGATATTTCAGAATTTACAACTCGTTATTTAACTGAAACAATACTGGCAGATAATCAATTACCGTCTACTACGACAGTGAAACCATTAATTATGGTACCAAGCTCTGAACAAAATATAGAAGATACAACTGAGAAAATTAATGGTGTTTTCTATGGAACAACTGCGTTGAATGAAGTTGGGGATAAAAATACTGTAAATGAGAGTCAAAGTACAGAAAAAATGATCGACTTGGTAATTGTTACTCCAGAAACGCCACATTCAACGACCAATAGCTATGATAATATCGAAACAGGCTCATCCACATTTGCCACAATGCAACCAATTAGTCGAAAGTCTATTTCCATTTTCAAACGTAATAATGCATTTATTTGCCCAAAGAATTTGGAAACAAAACGTTTTTATGCTGACAAACGTGATTGCCGACTGTTCCATTATTGCTCATATGGTTATTCGACTCATCAGATTCTTGATTTTCGATTTGTGTGCGAAGAGGGCACAGTATTTGATGAAGAAACGCAGAGTTGTGTTCACCATACTGAAAATTCGAGTTGTATTAAACGAATATGGTGAATAATAGTGCACAACCTACAGCTAAAATGTCATGAATATTTGTCTAGACTTTCTCATTATATTTTTTATCAGCAATTCTTCGAAATATGCTTCCTTGATTTTGGTAATTCGTGAATCCACAATTTTAATATTTGAGAGTGAGTTTATAATTTATATAATGTCATATAGAGGTTCAAAGAACCACATCATTTTTAATTTTCTTGATCCATCAATTTTTTTTTCTTTTTTTCTTATAATTATCCTATGCACAACAAATGCTGTGTTGTCGTAGAATTTATCTGCCATAAAAAGGACGAATGAATGGTATGAGTGGATAGTTCGGATGATATATGAATGTGTGGATTCACACTTATTAAAATTAATGCTATTACGAAGAATGAAATGATGTACACACACATTACGCTAAATAAATGTGTGCTACAGAAAGGACAAATAACAAATTGATCCATGCATTTTATTCTATATGTATATAAATATAGTTAAATACATTTTTCATTGCAAAAAAGATGATGATGAAATTATTTAGAGATTTTAAGTATTGGTGAATTTGCTGAACAATACGAACAATGTTGCTTGTATTGAATTTGTTTTTCTTATTTTCTCATTTGCTCAATTGCCAGATTTTTATTAATGTTTATATGCAAAAGACGAACAGGAAAAATGGAAAAAAAAGTATCTATGAGAGAAGATGCAAATTTCAAATAAGTTAATCAATCATATATGGATGCAATGTATATGTGTGTGCTGAAGCAATATGAAATTTGTATGCCAGTGATTAATTTGTATGCGATTACATATACACATATACGTAGTAGACGGAGCATACATAATTTTCTTCATTGACATTTTGCATTTTGTATTATTTGTTTGTTATGACAACGAAATGAATTGCAATACTGCATCAATATGAAAAAAGGAGAAAGAAAAATAAATAAACGTAATGAAGAAGACTTTCGAAAAGATATACTATGTAATTATAAGGAAAGAATTTTAAAACACATTTACGATCGAAAATTTATTTTTATTTCGTTTTCACGAGCAGGATGTATATTTTTTGAGGAAAACAAAAATTTTACAAAAGAAAAAGAATACGAAAGTAGAGCGCTGCAGAAACAGTAAAAGAATATAAATATAAATGTAATATTATACCTCTCTCTTGTCATTCAGTACGTATACGTACTTCGATGAATAAAATGCAAAAATAACGCTGCGTATGATTTTTTTTATTACTGTTTTATCGTTATAATAAAAAGGAGAAAAGAAACTAATTAATTTTCCTCAGAATGAGTTTATATTCTTTGGTAAATATCATCTCATCTCAAGAACTTTTCCAGAAATTCGATTTTACTCTGCTACTCTGATTACAAAGTAACATACGAAACGATTTGAAATATAGATTAATTGTGAGTTATTAATTAATAAACAAAAGAAAATACTATCAAATACTATCAAATACTCAGAATGCTGCTGATATTGGGCTTCGACTATGTAATAAGTCACCTAAATGCTACTCTCTAATTAAGGTTTGTATATTATTATTTTCCACCTCTAATCGATAATTGCAAAGATTCAATTGTCAGAGTACGAACGAGAATGTGGGCTATAGTGGGGATAATAAGCATGAATCAAACATTTTCATTCATGACGTAGCGTATGGTGGGGATAAGCAATTCTCTTTGAAAAATTCGGAGTAACAAGAGAGGTTATGTTTGCTTCTCAGACCGCATGACACAGCTGTGGATTTCATTCGTCATTGAATCTATTTATTCTTCACAATCATACGTTATTTCATTCTTATGTTGAATAGTGGATTGGGCAAACTAGTCCGAGGAATTATTAATATTTATCCTAAAATGCCGTCCACTATTAAAATTGGCACACACAACGGTACTTTTCATTGTGATGAAGCATTGGCATGTTTCATGTTGAAACAGTTGCCTATTTACAAGAATGCCAAAATAATTCGGTAAATATTGTTTGGTTAATTCGAAAATATTAGTGAATTGAATAGTTCTAGCTAATATTTCGTATTTTATTGGTACAGAATCATACAGAAGAAGTTTAGATAATATAGGATGCCCTGATTACGAAATAGCATTCAGCTACTTTCTAATCAGGGTAATCAGAATGGAAAATGGATATTGAATACTCTGAGGCTGGGCGGAAAATATCAAAAAGTTTGATTGACGATATGAGATTAATTGATGGATATCAGTGGGAACCATTAGCACTTAACTGTTGATTCGTTAGCTTGTCAATATTTTAAACATTTCGGATTATGAATGAGAATTTTAATGATAATTTTTTTTGATGCAGTTCCAGAGATATCAAAGTGCTTGACGATTGTGATATCGTTGTTGACGTTGGTGGTGTATATGATCATACAATGAGACGTTATGATCACCATATGAGAGAGTTCAAAGAGACTGCTTGCTCTGTAATGGCACGTGATGATTGTAAATGGGATATTAAATTGAGTAGTGCTGGATTGATATATTGTCATTATGGTCATGAAGTTATTAAACAACTTGTACCAGAATTGATAGATGACGATGATGTACATAGCATTTTCAAACATGTTTATGATTCACTTATTAAAGAAGTTGACGCTATTGATAATGGAGTGCCAATGTTCGAAGGAGAACCGAAGTAAATTTGGACCAATAATTTATTATTTGCTTTATTTCTACTCTTTCAGTTCTTTTCAAAAACTGATTACTATACATAGACTTTCCCTCCTGTAGGTATAGAATTGTTACGAATCTGAGTGCAAGAATTGCACGATTGAATCCACAATGGAATAATTTGGATATGGATGTTGATACGCAATTTTTGAAGGCCGTAGAAGTTTGCGGTGATGAATTACAGTATTTTGTTAAAAATGCAGCAACAGTGTGGTTACCAGCTCGTGCAATTGTACGACAAGCTATTGAAAAAAGATTTGAAGTAAGCATCGAAAAAATATTGACATAAACAGAAGTACCAATTACACAAATAACATTTAATTGATATAATTCACAATCAAGGTTGATCCGAGTGGAGAAATTTTTGAATTGCAACAAGCCTTGCCGTGGAAAGACAGTTACTTTGAATGGGAAAAAATTTTGAATGTCAGTCCAACAATTAAGTATGTTATATTCAAGGATAATAATTGGCGTGTCCAATGTGTGCCAGTTAGCTCTGGAAGCTTTACATGTCGGTAAGTGATCTGATATGTATTTATCACATTATCCACGCCTCGAATATCAATCAAAACCATAACGTTAACATGAATAATTCCAGGACATTTTTGCCGGAAGCATGGGCAGGTTTAAGAGATGCTGAATTGTCACGTGTTGCAGGTATTGAGGGATGTTGTTTTGTACATGCTGTTCGATTTATAGGTGGTAATGAAACGCGTGAAGGTGCCTTAGCTATGGCACGAAAATCATTGGAAATAAGTAAATCAATTGGATCCTAATATAATTGTAGGCAACATGAATCAATTTCAATAAATTTTCACTTATTTGTATAGCCAAATGTCTCCATACATTGATGTCCTGTCATGAAAAGTAACATAACATGCTGGTAGATGAATGAAAGCATTTTCAAATTTATTTTGTTTTTTTTGTTTATTCATTCGGAATATAAAAAAAGTCTCATTTTGATTTTACACAATCGAATAAGGGACGGAAAACAGGTAAACGAAAAACAAGAATGCAACCATAGTATTTAATAATGGCTGGTAACGGCAGCGGCGTGGTGGGCAGCCAAATGTTCAGCTTTAGCATGAGCAACTTCTGGTGTGTCTACAACGCGACCATCATGGCCCAACGGTGCTGGTCCATAATGATAGGCATACAAAGGTGAGTAAGAGTAGGCTGACGAGCCATAATAACCATGAGAGCTTCCAGCAACTTTAGCAGACTCCTAATGAAAATGAATTTATATCAATAATATATCATAAAGTGTTGCAATAATTATTACATCATTCTAGGTCAATGTGTGCGCACAAAAAAATGTTGTATAATACATTTAATTTACCTGTGCGTGAGCTGCAAGATGGGCGGCTTTAGCATGGGCTACCTCAGGGGTGTCGATTACACGACCATCATGGCCAAGTGGAGCAGGTGGTCCGTGAGCAACCAACGGGGCATAAACATGTTCTACGTGAGGAATTGCAGCAGAGTAACCAGTGTAAGCAATTGCAGGAGCATAGCCATGTCCATATGAGTTTCTTGCGGCTTCATGCGCGTGAGCAGCCAAATGAGCAGCTTTAGCATGCGCTACTTCCGGGGTGTCAACTACTCGACCATCATGGCCCAATGGTGCACCATGTTGATAACCATAGAGATAGCCAGGTGATGCGGTGGCGGCAGCGACGAATGCACACAAAACAATCTGTCAAATATTTATATCAATAAATTATTACTGAACAATATTTAATGATTTGATATACATATTTATCACATTGAAGGGAAAAAAACTCATGCACGCTTATGCTCATAAAGTGCGTGTGGCAAACACGGGTTTAGAATTTTCTTCATTGTTACGTCTTCAAAAATTATTTTCACGGTGAAATTTTTTACATAAACATGTAAACATTATACATATTCACCATGTATAGAACTGTGTTCGCGTCAATATCACAAAAGGTACTAGAAATTGAATTATTCTCGTGGTTATACTTACGAAGGCCTTCATTCTTTTTTGTTAAAGTTTCAGTTGAAGTGAATAAATGTTTAATTTATTTCGAATATACAGTTGATGAACTGGCGCTGCTGGGATTTGATAATTCCAGTACTCGCTGACAGCTGTTGAACTGTTATGCTGTACCAAGTTGGAGTGTACCCTTTTATATGGATATGAACAATCTGGTAGGGAGCTATAAATCCATAAGGTGGGGTACAAAATTATTCAACTGGCAAGTGCTCCATCCAGAGGATAATGACATTGACATTACATTTATGTGAGCCCTTGCAATCTATTTGGGCAATTTGTAACAGGTGCCTTTCTCCAAGTATCACGCTCACCTCATCATAATCGTCGTTCTCTTCGTCTTTGTCATCGTCGTCACCAACAGCATTATACTTTTGATGCTTTCGCTCTCTGATTTCATGCTATACATTTAATTGTATATGGATATACGCGGTCACTAGGTGAAGTCACAGCTTAGAACACACGCAAGTATAACACGGGCGAAAGGATTCGATGGTGTGTGCACATATCATAATTCGTCACGTAATAATCATTACGAAATTTTATATTCAACTGATCTATTTCGTATTATATGTAGGCATGAAATCAATTCACATTTCGAATGTTCGGTGTTAGCATTTATTGCGTTTTCTATAAAAAAGAGAAAACATAATTGGATATATATACAACCAATGTATCATGATTGACGTATTGTGTTACACCGCTTTGATGATATAATTGGAGAGGATTATAACAATATAAATACAAGTTTGATATCAGATAACAAGGTCGTGTGTAAGTATTTTATACGTCATGAGAATTAATCTAAGGGTCAATAATTGATAATTACAATTAATCACCTTGATCCTTTTGTCATTGTCATCTTATTAACGATCAGTGTATCCAATTTCATTGTGGAGAAAATTAAGATTACTGGTTGACCTTGGATCATCGTCTCTATTCTCAGGGAACATTCACAATTTAATTTTGCAATTTTATTTCTCAGATAAACATATATTTATAATAGGAAAATCTGTTGATAGAACTAGGGAAGCTTCGAAACTATCATTTGAAATGAAAGTAAACTCATCATAATTTTGGTAATAAATAAAGGAAAAAATTCAATAAATTTGATCACGATGTCGTGAATCCTTTCTCGGGTCGAAGATGACAACGAAAAATATCATCAATACATTTATAAGTGCAGAGTAACAAAAGCGAAGGCCGTGAAGCATGGGAGTGCACGTCCTCGAGATGAATATCAATTTTTTTCTTCATTTATTCAATTTTTTCTTGCTTTTCTTTATATTTCCGTGAAATCACACTGTCGAATCGTTATGTTCTCAATATATTTCGATCTGTGTATATAAATTAAGATGAATATCTACAAATGCTCACAAGAAATCGTGCGATTTTATTACCGGTCATTACTTTTTATTCTGGTTAATGTGATATTACAAATTGCAAGCAGATGTTGCTCCAGAATCTCCTTTATTCAACTAAATTGCAAAGAGTGTCTATAAAAATGATATTAAATAAAACCAATGGTGTTATTATTGTAAACTTAATTGAATTACGTGCTATCAAGTTAAATCTTGAAATACACGTTCGGCATTGTTAGTTATTTGCAAGCGTGCATGACTGTATTACGTTTTTGTATATGTATATAAATTACAAGTTTTCACACTGACGCGTCAACCAATACCATCAATTCTTTAGAAGTAGGAAAAAAAGGGCCGTCCATTATTTCTTTTACAATTGAATAAAAACGTAAATTAATATAAGTATATCTATATATAAAGAGAAAAGAAAATTCTTACAATAATGACATATATAGCAAGACATAATGCAACTATATAGCGCGTAGGATCGCTGCCTTTCCTTCTGGGCGAGTCTTTTGTGGGCGTAATAATGGAACCACAGTTTTTATACATATTGCGATGAGGTAATCACGCGACCTACCCGCAACGTTCAACGTCGAGAGATCGACGTAACGAGGAATCTCGCGTGGTATGTTTTCTTTTTATTTATTATTCCTTTTTGTTTCAATTATTATGTATTTTCTATTTCTTTTATGCATCGTTTTCAATTATTCATATGTAACAATTATCGGCACATAGCCACTGGTCTTGAGAAACGTTTCATATGCTTAAATACTTGCACGCGATACATCCTCATATACTACTATATATATTTTATGGAATATTAAATGTAACTGCGCATATGAATGTATTTGCAGTAAAAACTTGGTAAACACAAATTGAGAATGAATTAAATGAGAATTATTGCATTTAAGAAGATTCTTGTGGATATTGAATGGAGTGATGATGAATAATAAAATTGATGATGTTTCAATAGGGATGAAAAGATAACTGGACGATTTAAATTATTTTATGAAGCTGGAAGACATCGAAGATTTACATATAAAATAAGGAAGAATATATAATGGAAGCCTCTGAGACAATTCTGATTCAGAAACAAAAATCAATACGAAAACTAAGATTAAAGTCTGTAATGGAGAAGTAAGCAGGTAAGATACAATCATATAAAATTCAAGTACCTGCACCTATCATATCTGAGAAAGAAAAATATCAGATTTTCAATAAGTTTAACAGAATGATAATAATGAATTTGGTAAAATATCAAAAATTTTCAAACAAGACTTATCCCAGACCTATTCCAATCTGACGACTCAGTGAAAGTCCATCCATGCGAATAAATTATTTAATTTTTTATTCCTTCGCTGATGATATTCAGAGTATTATAGTGCCGCTGAAATCACTCCTGTACATATACTCTGAGAGATTATATATCTCATCCTTGGTACGTCTACACTGCATTTTAAAATTAATTTGTGTTGCTGCCACTGGCGGTTGATGTTAGCTACAAAATTGCAACATTCAAAGATTGTCAGGGTGTGTCTTATTAAGCTTGACACATTCGTATTTATATTTCATGTATGCATAATACATGTATGAGGAAAAGTAAATAAATAATTTTACTCGTGCGATCCTCGTTGCGTGTGTATAAACTATGCGTTGTTGCTCGAGTATTTTTAATGATAGATTAGCTGATATAGCGATGGCAAATAATGCAGAGTTCGAGTATACTTTGTGTGATATACTTATATATATATATCGAGGATGATGAAATAGAGTTCGTATCTTTGGATGACTCTTGTGTTATTATTTGAACTGAGCTTTTTTTTCATTATTCAGGTAACGCCCGATGCAACATTATTTATCTTAGACATGACGTGAAAAAGATTCGTCGCACCTATCGTTGATAATCGTGACGAATGCAAATAAGAAAAATCGTTGAAGAAAATTATTGAACGATAAATAGAAAAGGAAATAAAAAAGAAAAATAGATAAATGATTTAACGAGAGCGAAAGTGGTAGACAATGGGATTGAGGCGGGCAACTTCGACATATGCATGCACGCATAGTTTAGATAATAAGTTCATTCATAAAAGCTATGTAAGAATTTGATAGAGGTGTGACTTACTGGTTATGTCGGCATCATATAGAAGCGGATATGCTGTATCGAGATATTTCATTGATTGGTAATTTTTATAAATATACCCAGGCAGAAACAATTTGACATAGAAAAATTATGTTGTGCTAATGTATTTTAACATTAAACACTTGTAAGAATTTTTAAATAAAATATTATATTCAATTAAATAAAGAGGGATAAAGTTGCAGTAATATATTTTGGAGTGTGTGTCAATTTTTCTGAGTAATAATTCTCTTCTTCATTAATTGTTTTATTGCAGGATTATCAATAGGTGAGGTATTTTCGACAGATAACAATAATCTTTAAAAATTGGACATCATGCAAGTAAGATTGTATTGAAATTTGATCACATATAAAAGTGATTTGATTAAAATTATCACACAAACAAGTTAGGAATCGTACCCATCAATTGAATACAATGATCATCTTATAGTTCATATTAAAAATTAATATGCACCTAGAAATATTCTTGCGCTTGAAAATGATTTGATCGTTGTCCTACGTATAATTAAATAACGAAGTATATAAATTAATTGTAATAAATATGATTATTTGAATCAAAACGATGGAGATAGTTCTGTGCGATTCTAGTTTTACTCAATATAATCTTAGTTATATTGGGAGCACCTCTGTTCACTCCACATCTCATTCAGCATGTCAAAGGCTTTGTCCAGCTGTTCACAAGTCACTTCTTCTTGAGCGTCTGCCATGTAGTCTTGTTGTTCGTCGGAGTTTTCTTCATATTCTGGGTCCTCCCTGATCTTTTTTGGTGAACGAGATGATGATGATTTAGATGGAACTTTCGGTAACGATGGACGACGTTGAGGCTTTACGTAGGTTTTAGGAGGGCGAGATGTTATTGATGTATGTGGTATGCTGGATGCAACGGTTGGTCGGACACCCGGATGGCACGCGCCAAACCACTCCCAAATCGGATTACATGAGTCGTATTCATATTTAATTTCACCAGCAGCACTGAATGATTCTGGTGCAGAGTGCACTGGAATAACCAATGCAGATGCCATCAGGCAAACAGCAACTAACTGAATACGATAATTGTTAATTGAAGTTAGTGAAATCATTTATTGGAAGATAGAATTTTTCAAAAAGACTCCATTAAATATCTATCAAATATAATTTACTCACCGCGAAATACATTTTGGTTGTCGTTAGTTCCGCCTAAATACTGTAGACGACCTGGGCAGAGTTCCTTTATATAGTCTCATAATGATACGTAAGGCTAATTACAGGATGACATTCAGAATGAATGTGGAATGTTATCGCAAGATATCCCTAATTACTTGGGTTTCTCTTGACAGCAATGACGTTGAGGAGCGGACTACAGAATTTTTTGATTTTTTGATAATATTATTCCAATGCCATGTGACCATTGGAAATATGACTGAGTAATATATCTTGCATTTGTGGTTATCAACGATAACACTAGTTTACGTTTTTGCTTCAATCAACAGAGTGAATGATAATTTTGGAATGGGAGTGAAAGGAAATATATAAGTATACATAAGGTGACAAAATTTTGTAATTTTATATGACAATTCAATTTGTTTATTTTGTTTTTATAAATTAGATATCAGATTATTACAGACATTTGGGTAGGCAGATTAATGATTGTAATATTACGTGTATGTAATTACTATTTGGTTTTATTAAGTTTCAATATTTGGTTTTTCATTCTTTATTCATCGAGAATCTTATCAACATGAATTGTGTTCATTGATTGATACAATTTTCTCGGTGATTGATTCGAGGACAGAACGATTCACACATCCATTTGATATTTGACGTACCATTCTGTCGTATTTTGTCAGAATTTCCAGGAATTCATTTGCGAGTGAGTTCACACGCTGATTCATATACGGATCCCATTCAATTGATGTTTCTTCAGAATGTTCAGGGTTCCTTCTATAGCCCGGACTTTCATGAGAGTGCTGATATTTTTGAAAACTGTCCAGAACTGATCTAGGTATACAGATTCCAAAGAACTCAAATATACAATCGTTCGATTTGGTTGGCGCGTAATCAACACATCCACTGACACCAAGTGAGGAAGCAGCTGCTTGTGCAGAAGTGCACAGTGCAGATGCAATCAGGAAAACGACCACAATCTGTATTACATAAATTTTTCAATAATGAAAAGTTTTATAAATAAGGGAAAATTATTCTATAATATATTTGAAGGGGTATTGACATGTTCTGAGTAAAAGTCGATTCTATTGTAATCATCAAGAGTTTTGTTTCAAATGAATGCACTACGATGAATTGATAAAAAACTTTGAACATGAATATCCCCGTAATAAACAGTTATTATTGGTTCAATTACTTACACAGGAGTACGCCATCATGCTTAGACTGAACACAGTGTTCTAAGAAAAGTGAAGAGATGCCCGCATTATATATCACAACGATGGCATTATGATGTAATTAAAATGGGCAAATTGACACATTAGATGCAACCACTTTGAAAACCTTTATCTTCTCCTAATGACATTCTTGATAGTTTCGAAATTTTCTTCACTAACATTGTGGTCGTATCGTAAAACAAAATTCCCTGAGTCATAGGCGTCGGTTATAAAAATTTTCCAGAAGCACTAATGTATTATGAAATAGACAATCATTATCGGTTTGACAATTAAGTTATCAGGAATTCAGTTCCGATAACTTTATTTATGTAGATAGAAATTCATATCGATATAATTCGAGTCTCAAAATGAAGGTTCTTCAATGTAATATCTAATTGATAAGAGTTATGGTAGCGAATAGTTATAAAATTAAATTCGAACACATTTATGTGGATATAATATTTGTATTTAAAGAACATTAAGAAGAAATACATGAGTTATAATTATAAATGTAGGATTTCAAGATTGAAATTGAAGAACTTCAAGAGATTCGTCCATATCATGAAACTGATTCGGTGTCATATATTTTCGATGTATTATTTTAGCATAAACTACTGACTGCGGAATATTACAATTTCGTCCCATTTTCAATTTCATACCACGCCTAAGTTTTGCGCTAGGCGAAGCAGCTCCGAATCTTCAAACTGTGTCGGATGACGCGGATCGGCAGTTGGACCAGTACATGGTTCAGTCGAAGATATGCATGGGGTCTGGCAAGGGTCTGTCGGAAAACCAGGTTCGCATAGACGGGGTTGTGAATTTAATGTTTCGGCCAGATCGAAGAATTCCAAAAGATTTTCTTCATTGGAATCATATTTTTGGTTCGTACTTGAAATAATCTCCGATCTGGGTTGACTCATCCCACCCAGGCTCATCCGCATGCTATCTTCCAAATCGGCAAACGCTGAATGCGGGTGAATACGGCTCAACGGATTCTCTGTTGGCATCCATTCTTTTCTATCATCCAGTTTGATATTATATTCTTCGTGGTTATGTTTGGGATTACTCTCACGGTTGAAGTTGTTTGTATTCGATAAATCGTCGTACTTGATGTCAACATACCCACCATTGTTGTTAGGATTATGCGTTTCATAATTTTCATAACTGACGATGGGTTTATTTGGAGCTGGTGTTGGAACTGTCAATGTAACTTCGTACACTCGTTCTTCGGCATCTCCAATTTGCCCTCCTGGACTTGTGGTTGTTATTCCAACTGGTCTTGAAGTTAGTGCAATATTCCTGCAGACTGGCTTGATCAAATTGCAGTACATTATTGTATTTTCATCTGTGACTCCAGGCAGACAATACAGGTTCATATTTTGACAAATCGACTCCGGAATCCTTATCGTATATTGAGATTGAGAGTTGCAGTAAAGTTGGAAGTACGCTTTAAAGACACTTTGTTGGCATGGATGGTAAAATTGCGGTGAGGAATATGGCTGAGGGCTATATATCTGTGAGGAATATTGCGGAGGATAATTCACAGTCCGTGATGGATATTGATATTCATATTGATACTGGGCTTCAGATAATGTAATTGCCATCAGGCAAACTGCAACGAGCTGAAAATATGAATATGGTGATTGAAAAATTTATATAGAATTGAATCGACAAAATTATCGCGAAGAAGCGTGGACGATAAAAGAAATTAATCACAAATATTAAACAAAATTTACGTTGTTTTTATTCGTTTCATTAAGTCTTCAATTAATGAAAAAAATAAGTCGTTATCGAAAGTTCATCTCAATTTTTATACTTAATTTACTTACTGAGAATAACATCGTGCTTGTTGTATGTTCCAATCTTGAATACTGACAAAATTGGTAGACGATTGGGTACTTTATATATCGTATTGATGATGCCTCAGGCACATTCTTTGGTACTGATTCGAGAACTCATTTAGGATATCAGATATCTAGTTTTGTGTTCACGAATAATTATTAACATTTACATTACAATGAGGAGAGTACAATAAATAAAAAAAGAATGGGCATTCAATTTTGATATTATTCATATTGTTATCATTGTTCGTTTATAGTTTTAGAAGAATAAATAGAAGAGAATAGGAGATTATTACTATCACCTAGATAACATGAAGTAATTCAAATTTCATATGATTATTGATAAAAACAATTTCTGCTATCTAGCGTCGATGGCACCTGTGGCGATGTGAAATTACTGTCAAGTGAGTTTTATGAGTCGAAGATATTTTGGGATATATTAATTGCCTTTCTCAGTTCTCTGCAATTTTATCATTTATTTCATCCGTATGAGTAGATAGTTATTAATATGTTGGAGAAATAATTTGCGTACAAAATCAAAAAACATTGAAGAATATTAAAATGTGAAGAAACTCATTCGGTTTAGAGTTTAAATAAATGTATTTCGAGATTGTGGGCGCAGACCAATAAAAAGAATTGCTTGTTGGATGAATTATCGTAGAATTATAATATGAAACAGCATTTTCTTTGAGTGAAGTGCATGTTCACAGAATATATTATGATAGAACTCACTCACTGTTTTGTCGATTTAATATATGTAATGAAATTAGGGGAATTCAATCATGAAATATGAATTAAACAATGCATTTATTTGGATATAATATTTGTATTTGAAGAACATCAAGAAGAATTATAGGATTTATAATTATAAATGTAGGATGTTACATATCAAATTAAAGAACTTTAACATATTATTCATCCATTTCATGAAACTTATAAAATAAGTAACACTATGTGAAATTCATTCAGTGCCATACATTTTTGATTCATTGTTCCAGTGAAAACTACTAATTGCAGAATATTACCATTTCATCACATTCTCAACTTCTTACCAAGTTTAATTTAGAAACCGGTAACTTTTTGTCTACCTCATATGTCCCCTATTTGTTCCAGTAGGGATACATGAACTGAGTATCCGATCCGGCAGATGGATTACCACATGGTTTGTTCGACGACGTGCATGGAGACTGGCAAGGTTGTGACGGATAGCCAGCTTGGCATGGGCTACCTGATGGATAATCTGGTTGGTACCCAGGGAGATATCCTGGATAATGCAGTACGGAGTAGTTTGGATTTGTCACCTCGATTGGAGGTTCAGCAGCTCCGGGCGTGGGTTTGCTTGATGGATCCGAGTTTTTCACATTCACATGTCCTTGCGGTCCTCCTGCTGGTACATACCCCTTAATATCTTTCAGGACCATATTGTCGAAACTGTTCCAGTTATCTGGAATATTCGGTCCGTTACCAATTACCATCCCATTAAATTTGGAGCTTCCATCATCATCGAAATTGCCTCTATTCGATAATTCGAATACATTATTATTTTCTCCTGGCCAACCATTGAACAATAAGTCAAAATCTCCATCCTGATTATTAGAATCACCATTCCCATGGATTATATAACCGAAGTTAGGATCAGCTGGAACCGGGATTGGAATTGTAGTTGGAACTGTAATTGAAACTGGAGCTTGAGTTGTAGCTGGGGCTGTTACTGGAGCTGGAGCTTGAGTTGTAGCTGGGGCTGTTACTGGAGCTGGAGCTTGAGTTGTAGCGGGGACTGTAACTGGAGCTGGAGCTTGAGTTGTAGCTGGGGCTGTAACTGGAACTGGAGCTTGAGTTGTAGCGGGGACTGTAACTGAAGCTGGAGCTTGAGTTGTAGCTGGGACTGTAACTGGAACTGGCGCTTGTGTTGTAGCTGGAACTGTTACTGGAGCTGGAGCTTGAGTTGTAGCGGGGAC